>JAJJWW010008079.1:0-173535 GCA_023531295.1 Papaver armeniacum | reverse complement strand
AAGTTTAACTAAAGGATTTCAAGAGATGGCAATCCAAGATGTCAGCTTATCTGAGCCATCATGAATCGGACTATGTAATCGGTTCCAGTGATTGACTTTGTACAACGCCGAAATTTTGTCTCGAGGAGGAGGTCAATATGAACACGAGGTCTAATTCTTCTCGCTAAAAATCATATCATGAACTGTTTGGAAGATGCGATGTATGATTTTTACAATGCTAAAGAGAACTTGACCGCTTATGAGTCATGGACTCGCGCAGAAGCAAAGTACCAAGTCGAGACTCGCAGAAGCAAGAAATTTCTCGGTGGCAAAGTTTATGGAGTTCAAGATGACGTAATGATAAGTCTGTTGTTGATCAATTCCTCGAACTTCAAACAAATTATTAACCAGATTCTCGCCGAAGGTATGGTTGTTGATGAGACTTTTCAAGTGTCTGCGGTAATTGAGAAGTTACCATCTTCTTGGTCGGAGTACAAGAAAAAGCTGAGGCATGAAACTGGCGAGATCAACATGGTTGAATTGGGAAAGAAGATTCAAGTGGAAGAGATGTTGTGCACCAAAGACAACGTAAGGATAAGAAGAATAATGCTAACCTGGTTGAGAAAAGCAAAGACGAAGTTCTCATCGTGGTGTCTCGGGTTAACTCGTGACCAATGTGATGGATTGGTGGGCAGACTCGAGCTACCAAGCATGTTTCGTGGAACAGAGACCTGCTCACCTCCTACCGGAGGGTAGGGAAGGCGAGAAACTCTATATGGGTAACCCATCTCGCATCGAGGCTGCAGGAAAAGGAAAGGCCTGGTCTCAAGCTCACATCCTGAAAGACTCTCACATCGAATGAAGTTCTTCATGTTCCAGACATCCGCAAAATCTTGTTTCTGTCTCTGTTTTAGATGATATGGCTTTAAAGTTACAATTGAGTCTGGGAAACTTATAGTAACTAAGGGCAATGATTATGTGGGTAAGGGTTATAAGACTGGGGTCTATATAAACTTAATGTAACTCCGTCCCGAATTGAAATCGAATGATTCTTCCGCTTACATGTGTGTGTCATCGAACGTTTGGCATGGTAGACTTGGTCATGTAAACTATAAATCAATGCATAAATTGGCTAGCGTAGGTCGTATACCCAAATTCACTTTAGATAAAAATCATAAGTGTGAGATTTGCTGAGAATCTAAGCATGCTAAGAAATCATTCAATAAGAATGTCCAGAGAAACTCTAAACCCTTAGATTTAATCCACCTGCAATCTAGTTGATATGAAGTCAGGCTCAAACAAGAGGTGGTAAGAAATGGTTTATTACTTTTATAGATGATTGCAATGAAGTACCGCCATGTTTACTTACTTAGAGGGAAGGATGATGCCTTAGAAGCCTTTAAGATATATAAAAGTGAAGTCGAAACCAATTAAATACTACCATTAAAACTATTAGGTCTCGACTCGTGGTGGTGAGTATGAAATTCTCAGTAGAGATTTCTAGGAAGAACATGGCATAATACATGAGACTACAGCCCCTTATTCACCTCAATCCAATGGTGTAGCCGAACGTAAGAACCGCACTTTAAGGATATGATGAATGCCATGTTGATTAGTTCAGATTACCTTCGAATTCTGTGGGGGAGGCTATCCTCTCCGCCAATTACATCCCGAACAGAGTACCCTTTAAAGGATCGATAAAACTCCATATGAGTTATGGAAAGGTAGACAACCATCTTATGATTACTTCAAAGTGTGGGGGTGCTTGGCAAAGGTGGGCATCCCTCCTCCTAAGAAAAATAAGATAGGACCCAAAACCGTTGATTGTGTTTTTATAGGGCATCCCGAGCATTCTAGTGCTCATAGGTTTATGGTTGTGAGTTCCAAATTTCGACATAGGGTTGAATACTATCATGGAGTCTAGGGATGCCGAAGTTTTTTGAAACTATTTTTCCTTTGAAACGTGATTCTCGAAAGAGATGTTTAGATGATCCCCTAGATGTTCCTTCAACTAGTCAATTATTACCTTTAGAGGAAGATGAACCTAAGTGGAACCTAAGAGGTAAAAGGGTTAGAACCGAGAAAACCTATCCCGGTTGCATTACATACCTAGCCGAGTCTCGATCCTCGCACTTATAGAGAAGCCATGACTTGTCCGTAGCTCCGTGGTGGAAAGAAGCTTCCATTAGTGAAATGGATTCCATTCGAGAAAACTGGCATTTTGAACTTGTAGATTTACCTCCAGGGTGTAAGGCCATAGGTTGTAAATGGATTTTCAAAAGAAAACGTAAGATAGATGGAACTATTGAAAAATACAAGGCTAGGCCGGTAGCTAAAGGCTACAGACAAATAGAAGGTATAGATTTCTTTGACACCTATTCACCAGTGAGTAGAATTAGCTCCATTAGGATGTTAATTGCTATAGCTTTCGTCCATAATTTAGAGATACATCAAATGGATGTAAAGACAAATAGTTTCTTAATGGTGAGTTAGATGAAGAAATTTATATGGAACAACCCGAGGGCTTTGTAGTTAAAGGTTGTGAAAAGAAAGTGTGTAAACCGGTTAAATCTTTATATGGATTGAAACAAGCACCTAAACAACGGCATGAAAAATTTGATCATGTGATGATTTCTAGTGGTTTTAGAATTAATGAATCTGATAAGTGTGTTTATACTAAACTTGTCAAGGATGCCCGTGTGATTGTATGCTTGTATGTTGATGATATGCTTATACTAGGTACAAACATGGATGTTATTAATTCCACTAAGAAACCGTTGAATGAGAACTTTGACATGAAAGACTTAGGCCCCGCCGATGTCATATTAGGGATGAAGATTAGAAAAACTTCTAATGGCTATAGTCTGAGTCGACTTCATTATGTTGAATCCATACTTAAGAAATTTAATCGCTTTAATCAGAACCTCGTGTGTACTCCTTATAATTCTAACTGCCGCCTCAAGAAGAATAAGGGTGTAGGAGTTAACCAACTTGAATACTCGAGAGTCATAGGAAGTCCGATGTATTTGATGAATTGTACGAGACCGCACATTGCTTATGCTGTAAGTAGGTTAGCTGTGTATACTTGTAATCCAGTGCGTATACATTGGGATGCACTTATTAGAGTGCTAAAGTACTTGAAGTACACAATGACCTTTAGTTTGAATTACAAAGGATATCCCAGTCGTCCTGAGGGATTTTGCGATGCAAACCGGATAACAGATCGGAGGATTCTAAGTCTACGAGTGGATATGTATTCACTCTAAGAAAAGGCTCCGTATCTTGGAAGAGTTCCAAACAGACATGTATAGCTCTGCTCCACTATGGAATCTGAGTTTATTGCGTTAGATAAAGCAGGAGAGGAGGCCGAATGGCTAAGAAACTTTTAGAAGATATTCCTCTCTCGGCATAGGCCTCGTGCCGCCTATATCTATACACCGTGACAAAGAAATCAGCGATAGGTAGAGCTAAGAGTTGCTTCTACAATGGAAAGTCTATACATATTCGTAGAAGACATGACACTTTGAAAACACTAATCTCAACAAAGCGTTATTTCCATAGATTGGATGCAGTCCAAGGAGAATATCATGACCCTTTGACGAAAGGTTTGTCCAAGGAGATAGTTAGTAAAGCATCGAGGGGATGGGGCTTAGGCTCAATAATTAAACTTGCCATGAAGGATACTCAACCTTGCTGACCGGAGAATCCAAGATCAAGGTTTCGAATGAGACAACTAATTCATGGTGGGTAAAGGTAAACACTATCGAGGAATTTCATTCTCTCGTCCCTTCCCTATGGTGTTGATGTGATAGTGTGACCGCATGTGGAGGATGACTTTTAAATAAGTCTTAATGAGTTCCATAGTTTCAATTTAAGATTGAAGTGGGTGTAGCAAGAACACTCTTGATGGAACTCACCTATCCGAATGTGGAAGTGGGGTCGTTTCCTATGAGAATTGAGCCAACTCTCTAGAGCATTCTGAGAAACAGATATGTCCAGGACCAAATTGGACAACACTTACACTAACTTGTGTTACCAAAGGAGAATATCATGTGTGGTTGTTGTCGCGAATTACACCAACGCTATCGGGGCCTAAGACCAGGCTCCACTGCTTAGCTAGTAGTTCCGGCAACTTCACTAAGTAAGGGTTCAAGACCTCTTGGACACCTTGCCTAAATGGCATTTTTCCTTTACTCGATTTTTTTTCTGCTTTTCAGATTTCATTCATGGGATTAGTTGGAGAAAATGAGTTTTTAATAAAAATATTTTGGTCTTGGTGTGGTTTGATCTAGTGACCTAAGGGTCCAAGGATACTTGCTCATTTTATGAGTGAATGAATCTCTTTAGTCCCACATTGGGTATAATAGAGAAGGAGCTCCACTATATAGACCATATGTTTATGGATATGTTGTAACAACATTGTGGGTGGAGCTGGTGGGAAAATACAAATTTTGAACCATGCGATATGCTACTATGCACCAAGTTCCTCTTCACTGATTTATTTTTGAAGTTTTTCTTTAGGAAATTAATTCCTAAAATATTTTTAGAGTTTTATTTATGGTAAATTCCTTTTTAGGTGTTTTACTAGTTTTTAAAGAAAACCAAAACCTAACTTGATTTGCAAGAATTTTCTCCTTTAAATACAACTCGAAATTCTGTATTCAATACACCGAAAATTCTTCTTTTATTCTAGGTTTTCTCCACGTTTTACCTCCATCCCTCATCATTGAGTTCGAAGAGAGGGTAACTTGCGTTGTGCTAACCTGCTATATCTACCCTTATCCCGGACACATCTTCGTGAGGGTTTAGCATTACCAACCCGAGTATACCCGCGAACTAATGTTAAGGACAACTTGTTGAACCCGTGATTCTCGCCCCGCTGTTATTTCGCAGAGTTGTTTCGCATTAGTTCTTTACATATTATTTTGATACATCTAACGTCGCTCGTTCATTGTTGCAAGATCCCAACAATCTTAACACATTAGTATTCCTTGTAACAATGGGAATCAACGATGAACAGAAAGACCACAAAAGTTTAACGGAAAGGATTTCAAGAGATGGCAATCCAAGATGTCAGTTTTATCTGGAGCCATCATGAATCGGACTATGTACCGGTCCCGATGACTTGTACAATGCCGAAATTTTGTCTCGAGGAGGAGGTCAATATGAACACGGGGTAACTCTTCTGCCAAAAATCATATCATGAACGTGTTTGGAAGATGCGATGTATGATTTTTACAATGCTAAAGAGAACTTGACCATGCTATGAGTTGTGGACCGCGTTAGGAAGCAAGTACCAAGCCGAGATCGGCAGGAAGCAAGAAATTTCGTGGCAAAGTTTATGGAGTTCAAGATGACGAATGATAAGTCTATTGTTGATCAATTCCTAACTTCAACAAATTATTAACCGATTCTTGCTCAAGGTATGGTTGTTGATGAGACTTTCAAGTGTCTCCGTGATTGAGAAGTTACCATCTTCTCGGGCTCTGAGTACAAGAAAAAGCCGAGGCATGAAATCGCGAGATCAACATGGTTGAATTGGGAAAGAAGATTCAAGTGAAGAGATGTTGTGCACCAAAGACAAGAACGTGTCATCCGCAAGGGACATGTCTAACAAAGCTCATATGTCTGAACATAATCCAAAGCTGAAACAACAATCGGGCATGGACCTAAAAGAAAGGTACGTTTCGTAAACTGTCTAACATTATTAAAATTAAGGGTCCTTGTTGGGTGTGTGGAAATACCGGTGGCGCCACCGTGACAATGTAAGGATAAGGAATAATGCTAACTTGGTGAGAAAAGCAAAGAGGAGTTCAGCCGGTAATCCAAATGATGGATTGGTGGTAGACTGAGCTACAAGATGTTTGAACAAAGACCTGTTCACCTCCTACCAGAGGGTAGGGAAGGCGAGAAACTCTATATGGGTAACTCATCCGACTGAGGCTGCAGGAAAAGGAAAGGCCTGGTCAAGCTCACATCCTAAAGACTCTCACATTGAATGAAGTTCTTCATGTTCCAGATATCCGCAAAATCTTGTTTCTTGTTCCGTTTTTAGATGATAAGGGCTTTAAAGTTACAATTGAGTCCGGGAAAACTTATAGTAACTAAGGGCAATGATTATGTGGTAAGGGTTATAAGACCAAGTCTATATAAACTTAATGTAACTCCGTCCGAATTGAAATCAATGATTCTTCCGCTTACATGTGTGCTGTCATGAACGTTTGGCATGGTAGACTTGGTCATGTAAACTATAAATCAATGCATAAATCGGCTAGCGTAGGCTGTATACCCAAATTCACTTTAGATAAAATCATAAGTGTGAGATTTGCGTAGAATCTAAGCATGCTAAGAAATCATTCAATAAGAATGTCCAGAGAAACTCTAAACCCTTAGATTTAATCCACTGCATCTAGTTGATATGAAGTCACCAAACAAGAGGTGGTAAGAAATGGTTTATTACTTTTATAGATGATTGTACGAAGTAATCGCCATGTTTACTTACTTAGAGGGAAGGATGATGCCTTAGAAGCCTTTAAGATATATAAAAGTGAAGTCGAAACCAATTGAATACTACCATTAAAACTATTAGGTCCGACTGTGGTGGTGAGTACAAATTCCCGTAGAGATTTCGTGAAGAACATGGCATAATACATGAGACTACATCCTCCTTATTCACCTCAATCCAATGGTGTAGTCGAACGTAAGAACCGCACTTTTAAGGATATGATGAATGCCATGTTGATTAGTTCAGATTACCTTCGAATTTGTGGGAGGCTATCCTCTCCGCCAATTACATCCCGAATGTTAGTACCCTTTAAAGGATCGATAAAACTCCATATGAGTTATGGAAAGGTAGACAACCATCTTATGATTACTTCAAAATGTGGGGGTGCTTGGCAAAGGTGGGCATCCCTCCTCCTAAGAAAAATAAGATGGACCCAAAACCGTTGATTGTGTTTTATAGGGCATCCTTGAGCATTCTAGTGCTCAGGTTTATGGCTGTGAGTTCAAATTTCCGATACAGGCTTGAATACTATCATGGAGTCTAGGGGATGCCGAGCCAAACTATTTTTCCTTTGAAACGTGGATTCTCTAAAGAGATGTTTAGATGATCCCTAGATGTTCCTTCAACTAGTCAATTATTACCTTTAGAGGAAGATGAACCGGCGGAACCTAAGAGGTAAAAGGGTTAGAACCGAGAAAACCTATCCCGGTGCATTACATATTTAATTGAGTCCCGATCCTCGACTTATAGAGAAGCCATGACTTGTCCGTAAGCCCGTGGTGAAAGAAGCTTCAATTAATGAAAATGGATTCCATTAGAGAAAACTGCACTTTTGAACTTGTAGATTTACCTCCAGTGGTGTAAGGCCATAGGTTGTAAATGGATTTTCAAAAGAAAACGAAGATAGATGGAACTATTGAAAATATGGCTAGGTCGGGTAGCTAAAGGCTACAGACAAATAAGGTGTATAGATTTCTTGACACCTATTCACCAAGCTGTGAATTAGCTCCATTAGATGTTAATTGCTATAGCCTCATTCATAATTTAGAGATACATCAAATGGATGTAAAGACAGCGTTTAACGCAATGGTGAGTTAGATGAAGAAATTTATATGGAACAACCTGAGGGCTTTGTAGTTAAAGGTTGTGAAAAGAAAAGTGTGTAAACTGTTAAATCTTTATATGGATTGAAACAAGCACCTAAACAAATGGCATGAAAAATTTGATCATGTGATGATTTCTAGTGGTTTTTAGAATTAATGAATCTGATAAGTGTGTTTTATACTAAACTTGTCAAGGATGCCTCGTGATTGTATGCTTGTATGTCGATGATATGCTTATACTAGGTACAAACATGGATGTTATTAATTCCACTAAGAAATCATTGAATGAGAACTTCGACATGAAAGACTTAGGCCCCGCCGATGTCATATTATTAGATGAAGATTAGAAAACTTAATGGCTATAGTATGAGTCACTTCCATTATGTTGAATCCATACTTAAGAAATTTAATCACTTAATCAGAACCTCGTGTGTACTCCTTATGATTCTAACTGCTGCCTCAAGAAGAATAAGGGTGAGGGTTAACCAACTTGAATACTCGAGAGTCATAGGGAAGTCCGATGTATTTGATGAATTGTACGAGACCAGATATTGCTTATGCCTAAGTAGGTTAAGGTATACCCCGTAATCCAGTATGTGACACATTGGGATGCACTTATTAGAGTGCTAAAGTACTTGAAGTAATACAATGACCTTTAGTTTGAATTACAAAGGATATCCGGCCGTCCGAGGGATTTTACAAAACTGATAACAGATCGTAGGATTCTAAAGTCTACGAGTGGATATGTATTCACTCTAAGAAAGGCCTGTATCTTGAAGAGTTCCAAAACAGACATGTATAGCTCGCTCCACTATGGAATCTGAGTTTATCAGATAAAGCAGAGAGGAGGCCGAATGGCTAAGAAACTTTAGAAGATATTCCTCTAGCATAGGCCTGTGCCATAGCTATATCTATACACTATGACAAAGAAATCTGCGATAGGTAGAGCTGAAAGAGTAGTTTCTACAATGGAAAGTCTATACATATTCAGAAGACATGACACTTGAAAACACTAATCTCAACAAAGCGTTATTTCCATAGATTGGATGCACCAAGGAGAATATCATGGACCCTTTGACGGAAGGTTTGTCCAAGGAGATAGTTAGAAAGCATCAAGGGGATGGGGCTTAGCTCACAATTAAACTTTCCATGAAGGATACTCAACCTTGCTGACTGGAGAATCCAAGATCAAGGTTTCAAATGAGACAACTCAATTCATGGTGGTAAAGGTAACACCTATCGAGAATTTCATTCTCTCATTCCTTCCAGTGGTGTTGATGTGATAAATAAGACTACATGGAGATGACTTTAAATAAGTCTTAATGAGTTCCATAGTTTCACCCTAAGATCAAGTGGGGTAGCAAGAACACTCTTGATGGAACTCACCTATGAATGGTGGGAACCCATGAGAATTGTTACCAATCTCTGTGAATTGGAAACAACACCAAAATAAATTGACAACACGTAACTTAGCAACACCGGAGAATATCATGTGTGGTTGTCGCGATCATTACACCAACGCTATCGTCAAGACTAGGTTCACTGCTTAGCTAGTAGTTCCTGTGAATCTCACTAAGTAAGGGTTCAAGACCTCATGGACACTCTTTTCCTAAATGGTATTTTCCTTACTCGATTTTTTCTTTGTCCGAGATTTCATTCATGTGGGGATTGTTGGAGAAAATGAGTTTTAATAAAAATATTTTGGTCTTGTGGTTTGATCTAATGACCTAAGGGTCCAAGGATACTTGCTCATTTTATGAGTGAATGAATCCTCTTTAGTCCCACATCGGGTATAATAGAGAAGGAGCCCACTATATAGCCATATGGATATGAATGTAAAACAACATTGTAGCTAAAGCTGGAAAATACAAATTTTGACCCATGCGATATGTACAGAGCCATGCACCAAGTCCTCTTCACTGGGATTTATTTTTAATAGTTTTTCTTTAGGAAATTAATTCCTAAAATATTTTTAGAGTTTTATTTATGGGTAAATTTTTAGGTGTTTTACTAGTTTTTAAAGAAAACCAAACCTAACCTTGATTTGCAAGAATTTTCTCCTTTAAATACAACTCGAAATTCTCGTATTCTATACATTGAAAAATTCTTCTTTTATTCTAGGGTTTTCCCACGCTTACCTCCATCCTCGTCACCGAAGTTCGGGTTAGAGGGTAACTTCGCTGCAGCTAACTCAGTTATATCGGGCAGTTTATCCTGACACATCTTCGCTGAGGGGTTTAGCATTACTCAACTCGAGTATACCCGTTAACCAATGTGTTAAGGACAACTTGTTGAACCTAAGATTCTCGCCTCGTCAAGTTATTTCGGTAGAGTTGTTTCGCATTAGTTCTTTACATATTATTTTCGATACATCTAACGTGCTGTTCATTGTTGCAAGATCCCAACAATCTTAACACATTATCTTTGCTTGTAACAATGGGAATCAACGATGTAGAAAGACCACAAAAGTTTAACGGAAAGGATTTCAAGAGATGGCAATCCAAGATGTCGTTTTATCCAGCCATCATGAACTCGGACTATGTACCGTTCCAGCATGACTTGTACAATGCCGAAATTTTGTCTCGAGGAGGAGGTCAATATGAACACGAGGTTCATTCTTTCTCTCGCTAAAAATCATATCATGAACGGTCTGGAAGATGCGATGTATGATTTTTACAACGTTAAAGAGAACTGAACCGCTTATGAGTTGTGGACCATGTAGAAGCAAAGTACTGGTCGAGACCGGTGGAAGCAAGAAATTTCTCGGTGGCAAAGTTTATGGAGTTCAAGATGACGAACGATAAGTCTCGTTGTTGATCAATTCCTAACTTCAACAAATTATTAACCCGATTCTTGCTGAAGGTACGGTTGTTTGATTTAGACTTTTTCAAGTGTCTCATGAATTATAGTTACCATCTTCTTGGCCTGAGCACAAGAAAAGCCGAGGCATGAAATCGGCGAGATCAACATGGTTGAATAAGAAGATTCAAGTGGAAGAGATGTTGTGCACCAAAGACAAGAACGTACAACCGCAAGGGACATGTCTAACAAAGCTCATATGTCTCAACATAAGCCATCCAAATGGAAAAGGTGGACAATGGGGGTAATCGTAACTCAAGCAATGGACCTAATAAGAAAGGTACGTTTCGTAAACCTAATCTAGCATCAAGTAAAATTAAGGGTCCTTGTTGGGTGTGTGGAAATACCGGTCATATGGCAGCTCACCGTAGACAACGTAAGGATAAGAAGAAGACACGTTAACCTGGTCAGAAAGGCAAAACATCAGCTTCACGCTGGTGTCCTACACTTAACTGGGTGACCAATGTGATGGATTGGTGGGTAGACCTGAGCTACCAAGCATGTTTGTGGGAACAAAGACTGTTCACCCTAACAGAGGGCAGGGGAAGGCGAGAAACTCTATATAAGTAACCTATCCATCAGAGGCTGCGTGGAAAAGGAAAAAGGCCTGGCCCTGGAGCTCACATCCTGAAGACTCTCACATTGAATGAAGTTCTTCATGTTCCAGATGATCTGCAAAAATCTTGTTTCTTGTTCTGTTTTAGATGATAAGGGTTTTTGAAAGTTACACCGAGTCTGGGAAAACTTATAGTAACTAAGGGCAATGATTATGTGGGTAAGGGTTATAAGACCGGGGGTCTATATAAACTTAATGTAACCTGTCTTAATTGAAATTGGAATGATTTTTCTGCTTACATGTGTGTGTGTCATTGAACGTTTGGCATGGTAGACTTAGTCATGTAAACTATAAATCAATGCATAAATTGGCTATGTAGGTCATACCCAAATTCACTTTAGATAAAATCATAAGTGCGAGATTTGCGTAGAATCTAAGCATGCTAAGAAATCATTCAATAAGAATGTCCGCAGAAACTCTAAACCCTTAGATTTAATCCACTCAGACCTAGTTGATATGAAGTCGCTTCCTTCGCATAAGAGGTGGTAAGAAACGGGTTTATTACTTTTATAGATGATTGTAAATGGACCGCCATGTTTACTTACTTAGAGGGGAAAGGGATGATGCCTGTGAAGCCTTTAAGATATATAAAAGTGAAGTCGAAACCAATTAAATACTACCATTAAAACTATTAGGGTCTGACCGTGGTGGTGAGTATGAAATTCGTAGGAGATTTCGTGAAGAACATGGCATAATACATGAGACTACGCCTCCTTATTCACCTCAATCCAATGGTGTAGCCGAACGTAAGAACCGTACTCTTAAGGATATGATGAATGCCATGTTGATTAGTTCAGATTACCTTCGAATTTGTGGGGGAGGCTATCCTCTCCGCCAATTACATCCCGAACAGAGTACCCTTTAAAGGATCGATAAAACTCCATATGAGTTATGGAAAGGTAGACAACCATCTTATGATTACTTCAAAGTGTGGGGGTGCTTGGCAAAGGTGGGCATCCCTCCTCCTAAGAAAAATAAGATAGGACCCAAAACCGTTGATCGTGTTTTTATAGGGTATCCCGAGCATTCTAGTGCTCATAGGTTTATGGTTGTGAGTTCTAAATTTCCGACATAGGGTTGAATACTATCATGGAGTCTAGGATGCTGAAGTTTTTGAAACTGTTTTTCCTTTGAAACGTGATTCTCGAAAGAGATGTTTAGATGATCCCCTAGATGTTCCTTCAACTAGTCAATTATTACCTTAGAGGGAAGATGAACCGCATGGAACCTAAGAGGTAAAAGGGTTAGAATCGAGAAAACCTTATCCTGTTGCATTACATACCTTAGCCGAAAATGATCCTCTTGACTTTAGAGGTAGGCCCAGTTTACTTGTCCAGAAGCTCCATGGTGGAAAGAAGCTTCAATTAATGAAATGGATTCCATTAGAGAAAACGGATTTTTTGAACTTGTAGATTTACTCTGTGGTGTAAGGCCATAGGTTGTAAATGATTTTCAAAAGAAAACGTAAGATAGATGGAACTATTGAAAATACAAGGCTAGGTCAGAAGCAAAGTCTGCATAAATAGAAGGGTATAGATTTCTTTGACACCTATTCACCAAAGGAGTAGAATTAGCTCCATTAGGATGTTAATTGCTATAGTCATCTATAATTTAGAGATATCAAATGGATGTAAAGACATGTTTTAAATGGTGAGTTAGATGAAGAAATTTATACGAACAACCCGAGGGCTTTGTAGTTAAAGGTTGTGAAAAGAAAGTGTGTAAACTGGTTAAATCTTTATATGGATTGAAACAAGCACCTAAACAAAGGCATGAAAATTTGATCATGTGATGATTTCAAGTGGTTTTAGAATTAATGAATCTGATAAGTGTGTTATACTAAACTTGTCAAGGATGCCTGTGATTGTATGCTTGTATGTTGATGATATGCTTATACTAGGGCACAAACATGGATGTTATTAGTTCCACTAAGAAATCGTGGAATGAGAACTTTGACATGAAAGACTTAGGCCCCGCCGATGTCATATTAGGGATGAAGATTAGAAAAACTTAATGGCTATAGTCCGAGCCGCCTCATTATGTTGAATCCATACTTAAGAAATTTAATCAGTTTAACTGTAAACCCGTGTGTACTCCTTTATAATTCTAACTGTCAGTCTCAAGAAGAATAAGGGTGTAGAGTTAACCAACTTGAATACTCGAGAGTCATAGAAGTCTCATGTATTTGATGAATTGTACGAGACCGGTATATCATTATGCCAGTAAGTAAAGTTAAGGTGTATACCCGTAATCCAGGCGTATACATCGGGACGCACTTATTGGGGAGTGCTAAAGTACTAAGTACACAATGACCTTAGTTTGAATTACAAAGGATATCCTATTGCCCTTGAGGGATTTTGCGATAAACTGATAACAGGATCGAGGATTCAAGTCTACGAGTGGCATGTATTCACTCTAAGAAAAGGCCTGTAGATTCTGAAGAAATCTGCAAACAACACATGTATAGCTCTGCTCCACTATGGAATCTAGGTTTATTGCGTTAGGATAAAGCAGAGAGGGAGGCCGAATGGCTAAGAAACTTTTTTAGATATTCCCTCTCCTGGCATAGGCCCGTGCTGAGCTATATCTATACATCCGTGATGTTAAATCAAGGACAGGTAGAGTTTGAAGAGTCATTTCTACAATGGAAAGTCTTTACATATTCGTAGAAGACATGACACTTTGAAAACACTAATCTCAACAAAGATTTCCAGATTGATGCACCTGTTGAGAATATCGCACCTTTGATCAAAGGTTTGTCCAAGGAGATAGTTAGTAAAAGCATCAAGGGGGATGGGGCTTAGGCTCAATAATTAAACTTGCCATGAAGGGATACTCAACCTTGCTGACCGGAGAATCCAAGATCAAGGTTTCGAATGAGACAACTAATTCATGGTGGGTAAAGGTAAATACTATCGTAGAATTTCATTCTCCATCCCTTCCTTATGGTGTTGATGTGGATAGTGTGACTGCATGGAGGATGACTTTAAATAAGTCTCTAATGAGTTCCATAGTTTCAATTTAAGATTGAAGTGGGGTGTAGCAAGAATACTCTTGATGTGAACTCACCTATCTCGAATGTGGAAGGGGTCGTTCTATGAGAATTGAGCCACCTCTAGAGCATTTTGAGAAACAGATATGTCCAGGGCCAAATTGGACAACACGGCACGAACTTAAGAAACCTGGTGAGAATATCATGTGTGGTTGTTGTCGCAATTACACCAACGCCACGCTCAAGACTAGGTTCACCGCTTAGCCAGTAGTTCCCAGAACTTCCTCACCAAGTAAGGGTTCAAGACCCCATGGACACCTTTGCCTAAATGGTATTTTCCCTTACTCCGATTTTTTTCTGTTTTTCCGAGATTTCATTCATGTGGGGGATTGTTGGAGAAAAAGGAGTTTTAATAAAATATTTGGTCTTGGTGTGGTTTGATCTAAGACTCAGGGTCCAAGGATACTTGCTGTCATTTTATGAGTGAAATGAATCTCTTTAGTCCCACATTGGGTATGTTAGAGAAGGAGCTCCAGCATATAGCCATATGCTTATGGATATGTTGTAAAACAACATTGTGGCGGAGCGTGGGAAAATACAAATTTTCACCCATGCGATATGCGCGTATGCTATGCACCAAGTTCCTCTTCTACTCGGATTTATTTTAATAGTTTTTCTTAGGAAATTAATTCCTAAAATATTTTTAGAGTTTTATTTATGGGTAAATTTTTTAGGTGTTTTACTAGTTTTTAAAGAAAACCAAAAACCTAACTTGATTTGCAAGAATTTTCTCCTTTTAAATACAACTGAAATTCTCGTATTCTATACACCGAAAATTCCTTTATTCTAGGTTTTCCACGTTTACCTCCATCCCTCGTTGCCGAAGTTCGAAGAGAGGGTAACTTGCGTTGTGCTAACCCGTTATATCTCCAGCGGCTTATCCCTGACACACTTCGGGCTGTGAGGGTTTTAGCATTACCCAACTCGAAAGTATACCCGCAACTAATGTGTTAAGGACAACTTGTTGAACCCGTGATTCTCGCCTCGCCAAGTTATTTCGGTAGAGTTGTTTCGCATTAGTTCTTTACATATTATTTTCGATACATCTAACGTGGTCGTCTTCAATAAAGATCCCAAAGATCCTGATTATAGAATATTGTGTTATAACAAATATATACAAAAGCAGAAAAAGTGTACTGATTATAGAATATTGTATATAACAAAAGCAGAAGTGTACTGATTATAGAATATTGTGTTATAACACCCAACTTGGTAATCAATTCCAGATGACAGAAATGTTCAAGATGCAGTAGTGTAGTAGTTTCAAGACATTGGGTATAAATCAGATCACCCATGGATGTCCAAAGTAAATAATATATACCTGTCTAATCAAAACCAAGAAATATCAAGACAAGAGTAGGGAAAAATAACTAGATCTAAGAAATAATGTAAACAACGCAACAAGTATTCCTCTTTAACTAAACTAGAGGATAAAACTCATTTATCACTTTGGGTGGGTGCTCTTTATTTTGCTTCATGTAGAAATCCATCGTTTTCTACATTAGCTTCATAAGCTGGAGTGGTTAAGACAAGATCGTGCATCTCCATAATGATATCACTTAAATGATTTCTTGGATAGGTAGAACAATGGTCCCTAGGATCAGATCCAACTCCATCAAATAAGGAGCTTATTTGGCAATTACGAGGTTCTGAAGACTAATGGATGGTTCTATAGAAACTGGGTTTGAGTGTTCTTAATTAACATTGGATTAATAGATAAATGCATATTTGCATTTGGATGGAAGTTAATTTAACAATAGACAAATCCAAGAACAAAAAGATGCAAGTCAAGTTTCCGATATGATAAAGGAAAATGGAACTTCTCATATGAGAATTACGCATGATGTGCATAAATATATAGCTAAATTGACAACGAATTGATAACAACAAGAATCATAAAAAGGTTGAGCCTGGCCATTGGCCGGGTGATACCTAGTTGTTCTTCTACATAATTGTTATTTCCTTATTGTACCTCCATTACCATTTTGCTAATAATGTTTTGTTAGTTAATCTCAAATTTCTGATAGCTAAACCTCCAATAATGTTTTTGCAAATGCTTAAGTTGAAACATGTAGTCAAATTTACCTTTCTCCACGGTCGTTCTTCAGGCTGACACGATCTTATTGGTAATGGCTGGCAGCTACTTAACCTGTATTTTATCGAGATTGGTTCTTTGTCTGCAGGTGAAAATTTTTGTTATTATGAAGATTCAAGTACACCCTTATCTCACCGTTCGAGATGTCAGCTGACTATTATTTATTATCTTGAAAGTATAGTTACTCGAACCGTTATATATACTATGTAGATGTAGAAAACCTACTACTACATCCAAAGGATTTCAAACGTATGCAAAGAAGTAAATCAACGAAAGAAATAGAAGAACACAAGATGTACGTGGTTCGGCATGATTACCTACGTCCACGGGGATGAAAGGATGATCTTATTACTTCACACAAGTTTACAAGGATGAAATGCTCTCAACAATACTCTATCTCTCCTCTCACTTACCTATCAATTTCCTCCATTTACTTCTTTACACGATCTCTATTTATAGTTACAGGTGGTGATACATCGATATTACAGTGTTAGGCCTGGTGTAACTTCCTGGATGGTCTTCTCAATCGACTAGCTGATGCTTCGGTCGATCTTCCCCTTTGCTCGAGTTGAATCATCTAGCCGAGTGGTGTCATCACCCGATGTCGCTTCGCTTGATGGAGATGATCGACTTCTCCCTTTAGATTCCTCGGTCGAGTCCCACTTTGACCGAGCTTTCTTATCTCTTCACCAACTCGCAGTGCATTAACTACCCTCGAACCCGATGAGCATCGTATCGTAACCTTTCTTTTCCTTTATGTCGACCTCTCGAGCTGTCTTCATTCCTCTTTTCTCGCGCCCAGATCTGATGAGATGATTCAGTGTTTCTAGTGCTTTCTTTTCTTGGTACGCCCTCGGCCAGGATGGTTCCACCTGTCCCCTGTGGATTATTTGCACCTACATTTATGCCCCTTCTTCCGCTCGTGTGATCGACACGAGGGGAAGAAACCGCCTCGTCTTCCCACGTCCTCGCCCATGCCGGATTTCGCGCCATGTTGTTCCCCACCTTCTTCGGCTTATTGCAACCGGTTTACCTTCCTCGCCAGTTACTACAAGTGAGGTTTATAAGTCCGACCCTTAAACCTTATTTTCTTTCTATTCTTTCCTTAGCCATTTTTCTCCTCTCTCTCCGTTCCTCCTCTCGCCTTTTCTTCATCGTCATTAGTTACCCTTTCCTCAGGTTTCCTTCCTCTCTCTTCACCGTCCCTGGTCTTCTTGTTTCTGCGTCGCAACTTCCGATTCCGGTCGTATTTTACTCCTCCACCATTTCTCTGCTAGCATTCATGGCGTCTTCAACTCCTTCCATGACGGAAAAAGGTGTGTGAGCTATGTGTTTTCTGATGAAGACGAGTGTACCGCTTGATTCCCTATTTGTTATAGAAAGCCCTTCTAAGCATGATTATCGTGCTCTGGATTCTATCTTTGTGATAATCCTTCTTCTTTTCATGTAGGCTGACAAGAGAATCAGCTAAAGACTTGTCTGATGAGCAATTCGTCCAACAGATGAAAGATGAGTTCGACCTCCATGGCTATGACGTCGTGCATCTTGTCAGTCCAAAAGGCGTTTTAAAGAAGGATGATGTTCTAAAGTTTCTCACTCGGCCGAGGCGACCATTGTCACGAGGGCCGCCTAGAGCTCTGGCCGCGCTTTCTTTGTACGATCCTAGCCGCTCATTTTGGTATGAGGCTCTTTCTAAGATCCGCCCGTCCTGTGCCTCGGCTTAGTGGAATGGTAACACCTTTCATATTTTGTCCGAGTGGGAGAGGCACAGTCGAGGCGAATGTACTCCTACTACTTGGTCTACTTACGATCCTTCTCAAAGTGGGTGACTATACTCCTTCCGGCTTTGTCGATAACTATCGGAGCGGAACTGCTACCAATGGTGACCTCGCTGGTTTTGCTCAGCTAGCCTCGTCGCCATAAGACTCTTCCTGAGGGTGTCAGAAGCTTTTATTGGACGAGGATCCCGAGGGAAAAGTTCCAACAGGCATGCCCGTCATACTAGCGATGCGGCTTGGGACCAAGTTCCTTTGGCTATCTCCTCGGTCCCCTTCTGAGTGTCAATTTTCCTTCTCCGTCCGAGCCTTATCCCTTCTGGGTAGTCAATGTTGATCGAGTAAGTGTGTTTCTCGGCTTTAGATTTATCTGATCGGCTCGGGCGACTAGTGGGGCGATGTTTTAATTTTTGTGTTTTTACAGTCCAAGTTCCAGAACGTTCCTTCTGAGTCTCTCGTTCTTCGAAAAAGTGATAGGGGTTCTCGCCTCGGGGCCAAGGAGGAGACAAGGAAGGTAACAAATATACTGCTTCTTCTTTGTAGTACATGTACTTGCCCCTATTTGTTTCCTTGAATGGTTCTGACATTGGCTCATGCGCAGAAGCTGAGGGTCGATAATGCTGGGAGGTGCTTCGGTGAGGGATGGTGAGGATCTCGAGGATCGGCTTCCTTTATCGCATTTCATGAGGAAGTCGCCTCGTAAAACTTTTGACGTTTCGCCTACCCTTGTAGGTGGGAATCCCAAGTGGAAAGGGCAAGGAGACTAAGGGCGATCTATCCGTCCTGAAAAAACTGTGCTGATGGTGTTGTGTATTTTGAGTCTGATGGTGATGATGATGATGATCTTTTTGATGAAGAGGACGAAGCCGATGGTGATGAAGAGGAGTCGAAACAATTGGAGAAGTCTGGTGGAAATAATATGGTTACTTGGGAAGAAGAGAACACCACTTATGGGGGCGAGTTTCTAGAGCCTCTTTCTCTTGTGGTTCCTAATTCAGGGAGTAGCACCTCTTTTACTGTCTCAGGACCTATGTGCAATTCCCTTGGAGCTATTATTTCTCCTGAGTTTGCCTCCCTGTCGGATGAAGATAAGATCAAAGTTGTCTCGTTGTATGATGCCGGCCTGAAGAGTACTTTTGACCTGCTGGTGAGTTGTGTTGATCAGGTCATGCATTCATGTTATGGGGTAAGTGCATAATGCTTGTTGGTGTTTGTAGGATATCAATCGCTCGTTGTTAAACGCTGCCATTCAGCGTAGAGAGGTCGTCGAGAAAGAGAATCTTTGTCTCTTATTACAGCAAGAGCGCGAGCGATCCCGGGGGCTGGAGAAGCGACTGGCCGAGACCCAAGGTAGTTACAGTAGAAACTCTATAAATTAATGCTGTCGGGACCATCAAAATTTATTAATTAAGCGAGATATTAATTAACCGATAAATTAATAATTATTAATACTTTATTAACTTATAGATAAATTTCATATATCAAATAATTAGTTTCTATACAAACAAAATACCATATCATATTGAAGGACTACAAAATATTGAATTATTTTTTTCCACCAAACACAACTACAAAAATTCAACCTTTTGATGCATGGATTATATGAGCTTTTAAAATGCATTATTGTCAGTCGATTTTATAGAGGTCTTTTGGAAGGCTATGAATTAGGGCGTTAAATTAATCCATAAAAAATAAATGTGTTAGATGCAATGAATCTTGCAATTTCAGCATGGACTATCGATGTCGTACAAATACACTTGCAAACTGCGTTCGTCATTGTAAACTTCGATCAACTGATAACAGAAGTTTAGACAATTTGGATGAACACATAGACAATGAAATCACTTAGGACTAGCAAAATTTGATCGAGAAGTTGGGCTATCACAATTCAATGAATGTCAAAGATGTCCTAAATTATCCGGAAGAAAATGAAGTTACACAGTTGTTAACTAGTGAAGAAATAATCGGGAACGTTATGGGAACTGATAAAGATGTGGAAGAAGATGACGAAAGTTCTACAATAGTGTCCCCTTCATGAAACGAGGCTATTAAAGCGACAATCACATTGAATAATTTCTTGTCGAGCTATGAGAAAACAAAACCAAAAATTCTTACAATGATAAGAAAATTAGAGATGAAACTCAATGCAATATTGATTTTATCAAAAAATAGAAGACAATTAAATCATTTTTCAAATAGTCTTCGTAAACCATTAATGTATTATATATAATGCATTATTAATTTATGATTCATATGGGACCTACATAGGTAATCACAAAAATATTATCTTATAATTTTAGCGAATTATTAATTTGGCACGTTGTCCCGACTCTGGACCAGCCAAAAATATTATTTAAGAGAGTTTATTAAATAATCGAGTATTAATTAAAAGAGTTTCTACCTGTACTTAGCTTTCATGTGTTTATGATTGATTCCGTAGTGCCAATATCCCGAGTTTGGTACACGCCTTCCTAGCCGAAACTTCTAGTGCGGAGGCCGATGCTTCCACGAGGTATCGCTTGTTGAAGATAGAAATTAATATAGAACTGGATCACGTTTCAAATTTACAACGCAGGATTGTCAATAAGGATGATAAAATCGATCGTCTCGGAGACCAGAGATTGAGGGTCTTCAAACCCAATCGCATCGTTACGTGACTTTTGAGTATGTCCCCGAGGAGATTGATAATCTTAGGAGATCTTAGCTCGGTTCCAAGGTATCGCCGCCGATAAAATATTATTGGCCGATAACTTAGAGAGTAGTTTGGTTCGGCTAAGGCTTCGTGTTCGAGATTTGCACGCAGATCGCCTTCGGATCCTCGGGGGAGAAGAATAATGCGAGAAGTGTAGCCAAGAATCCTTGAGAAGCTTAGAGAGTCCAAGAAAGTCTCCGAGGAGTTGGAGTGGGTTCGTGCTCAACTATCGATTTGAAGATCGCACATTCTCTGCAGAGAACCGAATGGAGTGATCATAGCAAGTACCGCCCCTCCAATGAGTTTAACGAGCAACGATATCTAGAACTTTCTTCTAAGATGTCTTCTATCGAGTGTAGCTTGTCTGAATCTGAAGAGACCATTAGAGTAGTCACCCCTTTACTGGAAGGTGGTGTGCCTTGTATTGTGGTTTCCTTGTCGTTGTCTTAGTGCTGTTATTATGTAACTGACCGCTCTCGTGTTTTGGGCAGCCAAGCAAAGGAAGGTGGCATAGCTAGAAGAGGAGAGTGCCCGATTGAAGGGAAAGGAGGCTCAATTACTCAGGCGGGTGGACACTGCCGAAGCGGCGTCGATGCAGATGACACAAGACCTTGTTGCCGAAAAGGCGAAGTTTAATGATGAGCTCGCTACGAAGGTCAAAGCCGGTGTAAAGGCGGTTCTTGATAAGAAACGAGTCGATGCCGCTGCTAAGAGGGCGATTCCGGGCCAGTTCCTCCTAAAGAGTAAGCTTGTCTTTTGTAGCGCTCGCGTCGCTATTTCACCCTTTGCCATGGGTTGTAATCCGCTCGAACACCTTTGTTTTCTCGTACACTTTTTTAATGGGGTGCTGCGTCGCCAACTTGGTTGGTTTTCTTGCTATCTGACACTACTACTCATGTTACCGTTCTTACTTATGTTATGCTGATGATGTATGGTTTGTTTCTACGACTAAGTTATGTATACCTGCATAAACATGAGTAGACCGGTTAATCGTAAATGCCGTTTCTGCCGAACACACTCAACAGGGAGGGTCACCGGGGCCAATGCCATGTCCCGATTGAGGTATCTCATCACTGTCTTTCCGACCTAGTGGCAGGGTAGTTGGTCCTTCCTAGTTTCTATGGGATCGATATCCCAAGAAGTTATCAATTAACTTTCTTGGGCAACTGATTTCGGCCACTTGCGAGGGGAGCAATGTTGTCTTCTCGACTGACGAGTACTCATGCCTCGACAATAGTCCACTGGCTTCCAACCACTAGAGCCCTAAGGCTACCTCGGCACTTGAACACTGCCATCTCCCTGAGTTCGAATAGCCCGTATTAATGTAAGTATCCCCGGCACTTGCACAATGCCATCGCCCCGGGTTCGAAACGACCATTCGAGTGTAAGCTGCCCCGACACTTGCACAATGCCATCGCCTCGGGTTCGAAACGACCATTTAGACGCAATTGTCACATTTCCAACCCCAAGTGGCCTTTCAAGGAAATAACTGACAATGTATTATATCTGTTCTTAGGGGTGATATAGCTTTAATCGCTTAGCATTCCACGGTCATGGATCGGGTGTTCTGTCCGGTTTTAGTATCTTGTATGCTCCTTCGCTGACTTTCTCAACAATGGTATATGGTCCTCCCCACCGTGCTGCTAGCTTTCCGCCTTTTTATCACGTTCATGACTGGGTAGATCCTTTGGTACCAATTGCCCCGGTTGGAATTCTCTTGGTCGGACCCTCTTATTATATTCTCGTTGTATTTTTCGCTGGTAATTTTCCTTCTTTTACAGGGCCATCTCTCTTGTTTCTTCTAGGTCGTCGAGCTTGGCCAAGATAAGATCTGCCGAGATGTTTCGCCTCGATGCTTCGGTCCTTGTTGTATATATTATCGCCTCAGTCTAAGGATAGCCTCGGTCCCATATGTTAACATGAAAGGTGATAACCCAGCTTTTCTCTCTGCGAGTTGTCCTATATGCCCACAAAACGTTATAAAGTTCCTCGCACCATTCTCCGTATGCTCCATCGAGCTTCTTTTTCAAGTTGTCGGCGATGGTTTTGTTTGTGATCTCGGCATGTCCGTTACTCTGAGGGTAAAGGGGCGTGGACTTGCTCTTTCGGATGTTGTAGGTATTGAATAGTAAGTCGATATTCTTTCCCTATAGTTGTTTGCCATTGTCCGAGACGATTTCCGCTGGTACTCCAAAGCGACATATGATGTGCTCCCAAATGAATCCAAAAACATCTCTATCCCGGATATACTTCAATGGGGAAGATTCTACCCATTTAGTAAAGTAGTCGGTTGCCACAATTAAGTATTTTCTGCCTCGATCCGACATGTAATGGTCCCACGATGTCGACTCCCCATTTGGCGAAGGGCCACGGACTGATTACTGAGTTTAACGTCACTGCTGGTGCATGTATCTTTTTTTCGAATTTTTGACACTCATCACAGATGAGGGCCATATGCTTTGCGTCCTCATTGATCGTGTGTCAATCCGTCAAAAATAATTTCACTTTCTTACGCACTAAATTTAAATGAAGCACAAGGTAAGGAAGAGTTCGTATCCAAAGTGTAGGCGTTTGTTGTTATGTAATTTCTGCCTAAAGTAACCCAAGGTATGTTTGTTGTTTAAGAAATAAAAAATAGTTGAAAAGCAAAGTAAATAGTTTGAGAAATCAATAAGGAGAAGATATTGGTCAAGGGATAGTATCATTCACAAACATATATTTCGTTCACTGACTTTTAGAATTGGTATTTAACTTTGATTATTGAAAAGTCCAGATATTTCGATTGCATATAACTCATGACTGCCACGCTACAACCACATTAAAAGATGTATATGTAAATTTCTTCGTCGAAGCAATCGTAAAGTGTAAAAGCACATTGCTGACTAAGAGCACAGACTTATGGAATAAGACTCACTAAATGCAAATTAATGCCACATCTTCACCATCTTCACACGGGCAACATCAACCCGCACCAGCCAAAGCCACCAAGCAGCACACCCTAGCATCCACCCGCCACTACCACCAACAGCCTTCACCTTCCTACTACCCCGCAACATCTTCCAGGCCGCATTAACCCTTCCGCTACAAGCCAAGACCAACAGCCACTAAACCAAATTTTTCAACACCGAAGCAACAACCACCCATTCTCAAATCCACTCTTTCTATGCTCGACCGCCAAAGAGCACCACACCAACCTAAGCTCCATTCTATCTAAGTCCTTCACCTTCCATTTTAACCAACAACTACCAAGATCATACCCATTCACTCAATTCAGCCCCGATGTTCTTCCCGATTTGATTCCTCCACCGTCTCCAGAAGTTGTTCCTCCGAATAACAAACCCCTTCACGTAATCATCATCTCTCAGATATCAAGACCATTTCAAATCCGAGAACAACCCATTTAGGCCATAAACCCCGCCTTCACTTTCCATCGCCTTCATCATAGATCGATCTCGACCCGAGCAAATGATTCTCATTATCTTAAACTTCATCTCCATCTTCTCCTGTTGTTCAGGGACCCAAATATAATTCATTCTTCTTTTTCTGTTAAGACCTTATTCTTCATCTACTTCCCAGTTTCATCTCTACGGCTGTCACTTGAGCTCGACAATAACAACATTCATCACCCGAAAGTTAGCGGCAGCCATAGTTGTTATTCCTTCTTCAATTTGCACAAACCCCGACTTGAATCACAATCCCCTTTTTCTCCACGCGATCAACACTCGTAGTGAATCATCTTCATCTTCTCGAATTCATCCTCCTTCTAATTCTCTCTCTTATACATAACAGCTCCATTTCTCTTAGTGAAGCCTCAATGGCTATTTCCTCGATTTCGGGTGAAAGAGAAACAATAAATGTCGATGTGAATTTTTAGGTTTACGCCCAGGAGAGTAATAGTGGATATTGCCACCGGGTGATCTAGATAAATTCACCATAATGATTATAGTAACCCCATGAATTGATACTGAAGACCTTAAGAAACGGCAGCCCCTAATTCCTTGGGTTGACTCAAAGATCCGCCTCTTGAAATGATGTTTTTACACATAGAGATGCCTGCTCCATGGCCAGGCTCCTGATAGTGCTCTCCCCGAAATGACAATTTCGCCTTGACTCAATTTGGGTGATTTCCGCTTCTTTTCCTCCGTGCGACTCCGTTGCACCGATAACTCAAAAGCAAACATAAGATACATAATTCACACGAAAAATAGCAAAGAAAGCATAAACTCTATATAGTAAACGATTCGTATTCTACACCTATCACCAGTCTGTAGTGATCCTCCCAAAGAGTTGCCCCTTAACATAACCAGGCTCCCTATATCAATCGCCCGTAAAATGACCTTTTTGCCCTTTTTGGCTCAAATTGGGTGATTTCTCCTTTTCCCTCCGTGCGACTCCAAAGTAGCTACAAGACTCAAAACAAGCGTAAAATACATAATTTACAAAAGAAATAAAGCAAAGAAAGCATAAACTACTAGATAGTAAATTAGGTGTATTCTACACCTATCAAATTCCCCCACACTTAGACTTTGCTAGTCCTCGAGCAAATCAAACTAAAAACTCACAACTTCAAAGCGTTCAGCGTCACAAGCATCCAAAAAGTTATGAGGACATAGAGTTTCTCAGCATGCTAGTAATAAGAAGTTAGAAATACTAAAGAACATATTCTCGTTCTTAAATGTTGAGTGAGAAATAACCACACCATAATGAGAGAACGCGTGTTTGAGAAACGACCAATAAGCATTTCGCCTCGACTTCTGCCTCACCAAATAAGATTTTATGATAATTGCACTCAAAAAGACTGACTTTTTATGGTTCTCACATGTGTGTGCGGTAGGAATGAAGAGAGAATTCTGCAACACGCCTTAATGGTGGGAAGGACAACTTCGAAATATTTTTAAAAACCCACATCTTTTAATATTTTGAAAACCATTTTTCGACGATCTCTAAGAAAGGAAATCAACCATTTATTATCAAGGATGAGATTACTTACTCACCTTCACATCCGATCGCCAATTATGATAACACCACTCTCACGACATCCAATAGAAACGTCTTCCGCTCCTCGTCTTGATCTTCGTCTTCGGTTTCAACTATTGATGAATAACCCTTGAATTCCATAAATCCTTAACAATTTATAACTCTTTTTACCTTAAAATCCCTGTCGCTTGAAACTTCCTTATATATTTTCCTTCCCCACGGCTTATTAACAAAACAAATATTTCTCTTGTTTTTCTCTCTTTTTTTTTTTTTTTTTTTTTTTTTTTTTTTTTTTTCAATTTTTTTTTTTTTTTTTTAAAAAAAAAAAATTGAAACAAGAGAAAGTAAATACAAAAATAAACCATGGCCGTGGAAGAAGTATTTTACCGCTTGATTCTTCACAACTTGTATCGTCTTGAAATCATAAACTTCAAAATTCTCACCTTTTAATTTTCTTCGCTTTCATGAATAAGTCTTCATACTTGGATATAAAATTACCTCATTGTATTGTAAGTCTTCAACATATATGTGAATTCCATTTATATGTTGCTTTACTTGAGTTTGAAATTTGCTCTTTTTCGTTCCGCTTGTAAACCTTAAACTTTTCCAACTTTCCTTGTAGATTTTGATGTCGCTCCTTGTTGATGATGAATGTGTTTCTATGGATCCGTTGTTGTCGCGAGAGAGAATGGTGCTAACTGCAAATCGAACTACAAGAAGGAAGCTTTCATCCATGGACATCACCCTCATGATTGACAAAATTAGCACTCAAGAGATCAAAGAGTAGTGCGTCTGTTGGTGGGAGGTTGGGTAGCTCACCATTCTACCCTAATTTACGTACGGTGACACACACTCAAAAGACGCTCTTTAGTAGATGGAAAATTTCTGGTCGGTGCCTCTCATGATATGAATACGGGTAGTCTCCACTAATGATTGATCGCAACTCTAATAACGCACTTTCTCCCTGCACCAAATTCGCATCACCGGCATGATTAAATCCATTATTTAACACTCAAACAAACAAGAAATCTGAATGTAGTTCTCTAACATTTCCAAGTTCAATTATGTCGGTCAAAATCTCTATGTAAACATACCTAGAAGTATGCTAGTGACTCTAAAATCTTTAAAGTTGGAATTTTTATGTAAAACTTTTTTTTTTTCAAACTTTTTAATTTTTTTATAATTTTTGTTTTAAAAACATGCTTAACCACTCCCCACACTTAAACCTTACATTGTCCTCAATGTAATTGAATCCTCCTAGTAAAGTCAAGGTAGGAAATTTTAACATGATAAGAAACAAGAAAAGAAATAACAAAAAGCAAAAAGATAAGAAATACAAAACCGATGGGTTGCCTCCCATTAAGCGCTTGTTTTAAAGTCGACGGCCCGACTTAGCTCTTGCAAGATTCATTAGCCCTGATCAATCTCTTTCACGGAAAACATGATTCCACATCACTAGGGTATCAGCGTTGTCTCAAAGATATTGAAGTGGATGAGTGTACCATCAAACTCCATAGTCAAGGTGCCATTTTGGACATCAATCTTTGTTCAGGTGCTTAAGAATGGTCTACCCAAAAGCAAAGGTGTAGACTTGGAAGAATTCTCATCATTCATGTCTAAGACATAGAAATCGGCCGGAAATACAAGCTTATTAACCTGCACCAAAACATTCTCAACAATCCCTTTCGGGTAAACATTAGATCGGTTAGCAAGTTCAAGAACTACCCAGGTCTCCTTAAGAGGACCGAGATTCAAAGAATCATAAATCGAGGAAGGCATAACATTAACCGACGCTCCCAAATCTAGCAAAGCTCGAGTAAACCTTGTTTTACCAATTGTGCAAGGTATATTGAAACTACCGGGGTCCTTTAATTTTGGTGGGAGTTTCTTGAGAATAACGCCGAGCATTCTCCCCCACACTCATGACTTCATTCCCTTTCAACCTTTTCTTCTTCCTTGCACATCTCCTTTAAGAACTTTGCCTGCGAGAATTTGACGAAGAGCTTCTATGAGTGGAATATTGACTTGTACTTTCTTAAAGATCTCCCAAATATCCATGTATTCCAAGTCTCTCTTTGATTTAGCAAATCGGCTAGGGAACGGGGGTGGAGTTGTGAAAGTAGGAACCGTCTCCTCGGGTTGATTGGTTGGAGACGTTTTATCCTTTGGTGCGGTTTCAATTTCCTCTTTCTCATCATACACCTTATCTTGTTGATTTGGTTGCTCCACTTGTTTCCCACTTCTCAAAGTAATCGCATTAACGCTCTCTCTTGGATTAACAATTGGTTGTGAAGGAAGTTTTGTGGACGCTTGCGCTTTCAATAAGTTCACATCGGTCGCTAATTACCCCACTTGAATTTGTAACTCCTTGATTGCCGAATCGGTCTTTTGTTGGTGTTGTTGGCTTTGTTGCAACATAGAAGTAAGACCTTGCATACCTTGCATTAACACATTGAGCTTGTCATCATTCAAAGAATCACGCTCCTTGACTTGTTGTTGAAATTGTTGTTGAGGTTGGAAACGTGATTGTTGAAAACCACCTTGTTGCTCATACGGATTAGGAGCCGCCGCTTGCTTGTTTGCATAACTAAAGTTGGGATGATCCTTCCACCCGGGATTGTAGGTATTGGAGTATGGATCGTACCTTGGCCTTTGATTCGGATATAAAGCATTCACTTGTTCGGTCTCATTATCCGGAATAATTACCACGGCAATCCTTTGCATCATTATCTCCATGTTACTCATCCTTTGATCAAGATGTGATGACGAATCACTAACTTCATGCACTCGCCTAACCGTTGGTTCATCCCTTGTGTAGAATTGTTGCGAGTTTGCCGCCATACTTTCAATCAACTCGGTAGCTTGGGCCACCGTCTTGTTCATTAGTGCACCACCACCCGCGGCGTCAAGAAGAGACCTATCACTTGGGTGAAGAGCTTCATAGAAGTATTGGAGTATCATAGCATCACTAAATTGATGGTGTGGACAGCTTGCCACCAACCTCTTGTATCGCTCCCAACATTCATACAATGATTCTCCCACTTGTTGTTTCAATCCACAAATCTCCTTGCGAATTTGAGTAGCTTTGGATGCGGGAAAATATCTCTCAAGGAAAAGTTTCTTCATCCCATTCCATGTTGTGATACTTCCTAAGGCAAATAATATAACCATTCCTTAGCATTACCCGCCAAAGAAAACGGAAAGCTTTCAACATTGCTCCATCCGCATTAGTCTCGGTGGAAGCATAGCCATAACTATGGTGTAGAAGTCCATAAGATGTTTGTTTGGGTCCTCATTCACCATGCCATGGAACTTTGGTAACTCTCTAATCAACCCGGCTTGATTTGAAGGTTGAGTTAGTTTGGATACACCATTGTTGTGTATCAAGCTTGTGAGAAGCTAGGTCCTTTAGTGTACGATCAGCCATTGTTTCTTCCTCTTTGTCCGAATCACTTGATGAAGAAGGAGAAAGTGGAGTGTTAATCGCTCGAATGAAATCCTTTAATTGAGTGCGGATCGAAGACGTATTGGACTCGGTCTACCCCCTTTAAGCATTCACCAAAGGTATAACACCAAACAAGATTCTCACAAACTAAGTTAGATACGGTAAAAGAATCTAACAAATCAAGAATAAAGCAAAAAGAAAAATAAAACAACTAAAATCGCCCGTTGCTCCCCGGCAACGGCGCCAAAAATTTGATGCGTGTCGTAACCACAACAAATTAATTAATACTTTACTACCTAATTAACTAGTAATATAGGGTAGTCAAGGTCGATCCCACGAGGAGCACGAGATTCTAGTTGTAAAATTGTCACGAAAGGGGTGTAAAAGCAAAAAAAAATAAACAAAGCAATTAAAAGATAAAGTTGAAAGCAATAAGAGAGACAAGATCAAGGAATCCTTCTTCGTTACGAAACAATGATTAAAGTTATGTTCTCTTCTACTTGTTATTAGTCACAGATTATCACCAACCGTAGGATAGCAGGTCCGCTTAGCTAGCCCCAAAATCCCTAATTTCAGTAGCAAATGGTCCGCTTAGTTATCGATTCTATTCAAAAGAACCACCTTGAGGTCCGCTTACAAGATGTAATTCCCCGAAATGCATTAAGATTTATGAATTTAGGTTTAGTACTAGTAGTTAAACTCGGTTCGCTTGGTTCACTTTCTAGCGTTGTTTCTACACACAATTGCTCCACGGAATCCCTCCGCAAGGTCTCGTGTTTTCTACTTGTGTAAAGTGTCGAGAACGATTACGTATTCCCTAACTTATACTAGATATAGATCAATTAACAAATCAATTTAGCGTGCACTCCAAACAATCTATCAATCAATCATGAATGTCTTTAAGATCACTCCTATTAGTAAAAACAATCGATAATCATGTGAAAAATCTCAAGATAGAATTGAAAACAAAAACTCAAATCATGTTAAGAACTAGGAATTCATCCTCAATCAATAAGAAAATTAGCTACTCATGTTTTTGAAATTCACACAAATAATAATAATTAAAAGAAGAATTTTCAAATTCACACAAGTAATTAAAAAGAAAAATCTTAGAAAAGCAAGCAAAAACACAAGTGATGTGTGTGTAGAGAGGTGTGTAAAAGATATGTAGAGAAAGATGTGTAAAACTTCTCTATTTATAGGCTTCAATATTCTCCAAATCTTCCAAGGAATAGAATCCTTTTTCTTTTGCAATTCAATTTCCAAATCCAAGCTTTTCTCAACTCTTCATCTTCTCTTTCCAAATTTGAGTCCAATTCTCCATCCAATTCCTAGCCCAAGTCTTCACACCCATGAGAGAAGTCCATAGAAAATTCTGGAATTTTTGGTCGCCGGAGACTGGGATTGTGGCCGGAATTTGGCCGGAAAACGTCACCGCCGGCCGCCTGAAAAGTCTGTTCGTCGAGAGAATATTCGACGGAATATTCCGTCAGTCCTCCGTTAGGACTAACGGTCAAAAGTCAAACTTAACGGTCATTTGTTGGTCAACAGGGTCAAGTCGAGAGAGAGTCGACCAAGTCGGCTCACTTTAATGGTCTTCTTTGGGTCTTACTCGGATGAGTTGCGAGCTAGATCGGTCATCGGACTCGGTGCAGGAACGGTCATTGGCGTCACCGAGTTAACTCGCCAGAGTAGAGAATCGGCCGAGTTCCGTTCGTTTATAGGGCATTCCCAGGCCACATTCAGGCCGTTCTTTAGCTTCATTCCCTGTATCAAATCCTAGCATACATCTAAGTGCAACAGCTTCACTTCTTTGTTATTTCTTAGCTCAGCTTCAATTGAATCAGCAACACCTCACAAATCATCAATCACCCACAATTCAAAAACCAAATTCCATCCTACGAGACCACCGATGACATTTCCGGTGAACACCCAACTTCACTAGCACCATTCCTGTCTCGAGAATCTAGTCAAGCAATTCAATTCATCAATTCCACCATCTTCTTCATCTATCGTTTCAATCGAGTCGAAACACCACTTTTGCCAATCTCTGACTTTCAATAGCACGAGAACCATGACTTGCTTGATTTCGTCACCAACCCACGTCTGTTCTCGATCTGGTACAATTTCTTTCTCTCGACTCACAACATCCGATTCAAACCACACAGCACCACCAGAACCCATCTCCAATCGATCTCGATCTCTTCACCAGAAATTCATCAAAAACCCTTTTAACTCATCTCCCAGATGACAGCGCCATCTCCACGAGCTTGATAGCGCGTCAAAGACCACCACCATTTCCTCTCTTTGCAACTCAACTTTACTACCACAAACCCATCATGCTCTTCAATAAACTATCTTCCTCGCAAGACAATCCATCTTCAATTTCTTACGCTGTTGTTCAACATCGAGCTCAAACCCGGTACCAAAACCCTCATCGATTTCTCTCTCCGCCCTCACAGTTCAACCTAAATCACAAGACCCATTTCTTAATTCTTGATTCCACAAAGAAACAACAACGTCAATAGATTCATCGATTCAATCAACCAACAAACCAATTAGTTCCTCTCTTCGTGTTGAATAGCTACAATATTTTCTATTTCGATCTCTGAATCTCAATCCTCAGGTGTTAGTAGCAGCTCTTGTTTTCAGAACAATAATTGAAGAAGAGATGATATTCACGATTCTTAGGGTTATGTAATGATTGAGACGCCCAACGTAAGAACCACCCCTGATGGGTGCCTATATCAGGTGGTTGCTTTGATAAGGCTAGCCAAGTTTCTAGCCCCCTTAACCTTGACTGACCTGTCTGTAGTGATCCTCCCAAAAGAGTTGCCCCTTAACATAACCAGGCTCCCTATATCAATCGCCTGTAAAATGACCTTTTTGCCCTTTTGGCTCAAATTGGGTGATTTCTTCCTCTTTTCCTCCGTGCGACTCCAAAGTAGCTACAAGACTCAAAACAAGCGTAAAATACATAATTTACAAAAGAAATAGCAAAGAAAGCATAAACTACTAGATAGTAAATTAGGTGTATTCTACACCTATCAAGGGTAGCCATTGATTATGGCCATATCTTTGTTTTGTAGCAAAGTGGCGCCATTAGCATAGTGGCGCCTGGCATAGCCGTGGCATAACGGCATGCTAGTGGCGTAGCCGTGGAAGCTGTTTTGGCATATTGGTGTTAGACCCAAATATGGCTCTGGCAACATTGGCCCTGTTGCCACATCGATCCCAACGCTTTGGGAAACATTATTTGGCTTGGTTGGCGTAGCAATTTTGCCCAAATTAGGGTTTGGCATGTCGAAACCCTAATTAGTGCGTGTGGCATGGGCTGCGGCATGGTGGCGTTGTGGCATGGCCACACCTGTGGCGTTGTGGCATGTTACTGCGGCGGAATGGCATGTTGGCATGTCGATTAATATGTTGTTGTGGCAGGGCGCGTTTGGCTTGCCATTTAGTATGGTAGTGCGGCAGGGTGCGTTTGGCCTTTAATGTATGGTGGCGAGTTTAGAGCGACTTGATTGGTCAAGAAAATGGGCCGGTCAAACATGAGGCGCGGCCGCCCCTCTAGTGCTCGTGGCGCATTTAAAGTGACCTAATTGGTCGGTAGGAAGGAGAGGGGACGGCCAAGCATGGGGCGTGGCCACACTTCTAGTGTGAGTGTGTCGGCTTTAGAGCGACCTGATTGGTCAATGGAAAAAGGGGCCGGCAAGTATGGGCCCAGCCACACTTATGTGCGCGTGGCGAGTTTAAGGCGACCTGATTTGGTCGAGGGATATAGGGCCGGTTTAGGAGGGGGCGTGGCCAATGGCAAAAGGCGCCGGCTGGCCTGAGGCATGGACACGCCTCCCTTTCTGCTGCTCCTATCTGCGGCTCCTTTTTTTTCTGATTCTGGGAAAGATTTTGCATCTACTAATCCATGGAGGATTAATTACCTAGTTTGCCTAGGCTTAAATTTTGACAAGCAAGGTCTGATATACGGCGCAAGGCGCAAAACCCTAACTTTTGCTAGTTAGCCAGGGTAATCGATTGAATTCTATGTGTTGACACAGAGTTCTTTTAAGTTCATTGCTAGAGAGCAGCATGCTTTCTGATTGAATACCTTATGCAAAGACCTTATCCGTGATATTTGGAAATTCGTGCTACTCTGTTGCGAGTGAACACAAATTGTCATGCCATACCAACCTTAAGGGTTTATCCGGGGAACATAGCATATAAAGTATTTAAAGAAACTTATATTGAGTGAGTATAGGCAACGCGCCGAAATTTACAGAACATCTGGGATGGTTGCTACATGTGCCAGTCTGGATAAATTTCATGTAAATATATTGAACGGCTCAATAAATATGCCAGTAGAGAGGTTAACACTCACGGCTCCGTTTCCTCGGCATGAGTGACGTCACATCGGATGCAGGTTTTACAATTTTAACCCCAAGCTAAAAACCACCATCAACAAGCTTATATGGGTTATGGAATTTGGGTGGGTATAGGTTCAACAGAGATGGAGAATAATTATCCCAATAACCCATGAGAGTTCATTTAAAAAAAAAAAAACTTCACTTATTTTCATGATGGTTTAGAATAATACTTTTGAGAGTAATGTTGTTACCCTTGTGATTGAATGAGCATAATTTGACTAGGTTGAACATGACAGATGGGTCATGCTTGCTTAAATGTTTGATGTCCCATGCTTACGATTTATAACTAATATTTTGAGAATCAACTTTGGCAAAAATAAGAGTCCATGTTTTTATTTGTTGAGCTATAATTGTTAAAAGAATTAATATTTGAACCTTTTGTTATGAGTTTGGCGGAATCCGAATCCCAAGAACTCTCTCCGTCTTGTGACATAAATTGTATATATTCTTTATTTTTATTATTTTTCTTTATTAAATCCTAAGATCGATTTCATCAAGTCCGAGTGAACGACAACCCTTATTTCTACAACATTATTGAGTCACATCACTAGGCAGGGGACTTAATATTGATGGTGGATTTTCGTTTAAGGCTAAAATGGTAAAAGCCAAACTTAATACGCTGACATCCTGCAGAGGATAAAGCTATCTGATAAGTGATGAATACTTCTTCGCTTTATTAATTCACCTAGAACGGAGCATGTGGCAATAATCCCAATATTCTGTGAATTAAATACACAAAATTCATCCAGGTTGGAGCATGTAGCAACAATCCCAAATACCCTGTGAATTTTTAGCATTATTATGATTTGCCTTGTATTTCCTGTGTTGTTCCCGTAGAACTCTCATTATTGGTGTGGCATGACGACTGAGTGTTGCTCTCAGCGAGTAACACGAATCTCCAAGTGTCAATAATGAGGCATGCACGAAAATACTCTCGGTGTGTTATACTTGCTTTGAGAAACATCTCTCGGTGTGTTATACTAGCCCGATTGAGCAACATCTCTCGGTGTGTTATACTAGCCCGATTGAGCATATTTCCTAAGGGAAATCTGGACTGTCCATGTCAGTCTCAGAAACAATCACGACCACGCAAGTTGGCCGCATGATTCGACCAGCCCTAGACGATCCTCGGCGGGAGCGAGGCTATCACCGCAATGACCACCGTTTAGGCCCCCAAATGCCCAAACGCCGGTCGAACACATGCTATGCCCCCAAACGCCAGCCCTGAAGAAGGATGGTCGAGCTGGTATGGAGTGGCTAGTATGCGCAAGACTGTCAAAAACAGTCTCAAAGAAGTCGCGACCGTCCAACTTCGCAAGCCATGTTGGACGGCTTGGATCGTTCCGCGATCGATCGGTGAAGTGTTGGTACGCACATTGGCGGGCCCACTTTTTACCAGCATGATCGGTTCTCTCACGACCAAGCCATGGAGCAATAAATGTTTGCTCAAAACATGGATGGCGTGATGCTTTAAAAGCCGTGGAAACACCACTAGCGTCTCAAATTGATCACGACCATCCAACTTCGCAAGCATGGTTGGATGGCTTAGATCACACCTGGGATCGTGGAACAAGTACACACATGCTCACCGCCGGCCCAACGTGGGCCCCACACAATCGGCCTCCCCAAAGGAGGAGTGTGGCTTGCTAAACCGATCGGTTGAAGTTGCACGGGCGTGAACTATACAAAACCCTAATTAGGGTTTGCGGCATGTTACATGTGTCGTTAATCGATCACGAGCGTCCATCTTCGCAAGCTTGTATGGAGGGTTTATATATAGACTTAATAGGTCCCAAGCATGTCAACATGATCACTGTGGGTCCGTCTACACATATGACCGATCGGCCTAGGCCAACCATGGTCGAACACCTCGAAACGTGCGTCCCAAGTAGGCATGTCGCGTGGTTTCCAATTCCTTTGCGGCAATGGATTTCTGCCGCAAACTGATCTCAACCACTCAACTTTGTCGGTCAAATTGAGTGGCTTAGATCACACCTTCATGAGACAGTAAGGTACGGATGTGTACACCGGCAAGCCGTCTACATGCATGCCCGGTCGGTCCTGCCAAAGACGCCTCCCATGCTTGGCTTCGACCAAGCTGAAGAGTGATGCTTGCGCACTTCTTCAAAACCCTAAAACTCTATCAACGGTCCCAGATGAGTGTCATAAATCATCTCGTCCGTCCAACTCTACCAACTTGGTCGAACAGCCCAGGCTAGGAGTTAAATAACCAATGAGGTGTCGTGGTGATCACCATCCGTCACTCTACCACATGGAGTGATCGGCCAAGGGAGGGCTTGCCTGCGCAGCCTCCAAACGATCATTCGAAGATAGCTATGCATGCAGCTGTTTTAAGACGCTTAATTCGTGACTTACTCCGTTAAGCTTTAAAACAGTTATGCTTCATGCATGCTGAGTATATTCGATGCATTACATGCATAGAATACACACGATATTTCATAAATATCGATTTCTCAAATAACTTAGTTATTTAACTTAGCATCGTATGCTACCTTCTGTGGGTCCCACGATCCACACAATCGAGACATCAAGCATGTCACAAACTGGGAGATACTTACTGGGGTATTGGTCTGGCGGTTTACAGCGCGCAGTGTGCAACGCGCCATCACAAGAGCGTATCAGGAAGACATGGAAGGTTAGTGATGATGGGAGAAGTGGGCAAAGGTGTGATCGTGTGACAATCACCACTCCTACACGACCCCACTACTCCATCACTCCACTTCCTCTACTTCCCACGAGAGACGAGGGTTAGGCTTAATGGCTTGTATAAATAGGTTCTCCTCCCTATTTCCAGAACATACAGAAATCAAGTGTTGATACAACGTATTCAAATACCCAGAGCTGATTGCTTACATTATTGCAAGCCAGTTTGATATTCTGATACAAGTCACAAACAGCCAACACCTTCACAATCTCAACACCTTCTTCGCTTCCCTCCCTAAGATCAACCACATCTCCTTCACATTGTGACTGAAGCAAGTCTGGAACGACCATTTCTTGGTTTAGGCCAGAATTGTACAGATTGATCTCTCGAATCAGAAAGCACTCCCGTGCGGTGCATTTGTTTAGGGTTTAGATCCATTTCTCATCCACACACCCCAAATTACCAAAAACAACAGAAATAGTTTTCACCCATAAACAGTAGTGAATCAACAAAGCAGACAGTAAATTAAGGAAAAGTCTATACAATCAGCTACCTAAGAAGGGATACTCAATCCTCAAGACGAAAAACCAACGTGGAAATCTAAAAGGAAAAACAAACAGCGAAACTGGGAACCCCCTCCCCCACCCACACACACCATCCTAACCTATCGAGGTAATGGTGTGTGTGTGTGTATGGGGGGTGGGGGGGGGAAGTGAAGGAGGAAGTGGTTTACTAGCGAGGTTTCCTTGGGTTTTAGGTTTTACATGCGAGGAAGTGGTTTACAGGCAAGGAATTCTTTACTTACTTAATTCTTTACACCGCGTCAACTTAACATATCAATTCAAAATTCATCCGTATAAGAATAAGAATTCAGTCATTTAATCAACCAAATTTTATAAACGCAATATTTTTTTAATTCATCTTCAACAGAATAATGTTGTACAATAATCTGAATTCAGTATCAAGGTGGTGGGACTTTTTCTTCTTCTTTTTCCTAGATACCTGGGCTTGTAGGTAAGAAACCTCTTTGAGGTGTAAACTTTAATATAATCTTTGGTGCTTGAACTACAACCCAATATTTCAAATAAAAAGAAACAAAATAATGTTGTACTGGTTGGGAGTATTGTCACTGAACAAAAACCTGTCAGAGGTTTAAATATACTTTTTCTTATATAAAAAGGAGGAAAAAAAAACATAAGCTAAGAGTGTGCTTGTTTTTTGCTGACTCGGCGTCTGAATCTGACTCGGCCCATGACTTGGTTCGAGTCAGATGTCAAACCGTTTGTTTTTTTTAATTTAAGTCAGATCTGACTCATGATCTGATTCCGACCTAACCTCAGCGAATAATATACCCCTAATTCATGGGATCAAGCCACTGACTCACATATTTTTGAGTTAGATAAGTCTGATCTGACTCAATAAAAACAAAGATATTGAACCAGATCCAGATGAGTCAGGAAAAACTAAACGAGGTGTACATTAAACAATCAAGTTTTTGGTGACACGTAAATAAAAGAAAAAAATAATACTAAAGAATAATACTGTAATTAAAAAAAAAAAACTACTAATAAAGAATATTAACCTATCTTTTGTTGTATGACGAAGCTGAAATACCAGCGTTAAATTAAAGAATGCAGGATATAATCAAAGATATCCCACTCTTCTAGGGATTTTGTTCCAAATATTTTAGGCCTTTTTTTTTTTTAAATGAAAGAGGTGGGATTACGATCTTAGATCCCTCGCTTTCATCAATAAACTATTATTAACAATTATTTGATCAAGCGACTTTCTCTTAACATTTCATCAACCGAATATGGCGTCTATCGTTCTAACGCGTAGTATTTTTTAATATAATCTACAAAACGGTCACACAATTAACACCCGATTTACAAAACAGTCATACTGTTACAAACTATTAACAAAATGGCCATACTTCCGTTAGGAAGAGAGTTAAGTGGTGACTATTTAATCCTTTGTATTTAACTCTCTGTACATAATTTTAACCCTTTGTATTTAACCCTCCATGCATAATTTTATTTTTTGCCTTCATTATGTATATTTTTTTTATTGGCGGTGGAGCTATTTGTAGGTAGTTGTCGTCGCTTACATATCATTACATCACATTCAGGATCGTTAGATAGCTTTCAGGGTGGTTACACCACATTCAGGATCGTTACACCGTATTTACCCAAAATATTTATCGCTTCCCCTCTGGGATTTAGTGAAGATTCTTAAGCTTCCACCACCACACCATGGATTCATTACCACCCCTCAACCAGTTAGTTAAATAAAAAGGATATTTTGCCGAGGGTATTTTGGAGCATTCGGGATCTCCTCAGAAATTATTTATTCCTTTAGTTTTTAAAAGGTCCGGGGGCCTCCGTCCCTAATGTTTTTAACTTGTATAAGTTTGACCCAGCGAAAAAAAGAAAATGATGATTCAAGCATGTCAACGGCCAGTCTGTTACAGAAAATCAAAACCGATCTTTTTCCTCCATCGATTTGCGTCTGAAATACTAAATAACCATAATTATTATAAATCCTATAGTTTACTGTACAAACCAACAAACGAAAGTAGAATGAAAATGACATTCCATTATACATTCCTCATTTGCTAGTGCTGTTCTACCTACTGGCTACTTCTTCGTAGTTCGTAGTGGAAGAAAATATCTCATCTTAAAAGTTAATGCAAAGTGGAGTTGACCTTTGAAGCAAACATCGTTCATTGTAAGTCAATAGAAAGTGAGGTTGACATTTTGTACAAGATTGATCGACTGCGGCACACTATGAGAACCAAGCGCACCCGTTGTCAGAAGGAAAATTCGACTGATTTAACGTGGTTCTTAATTGGGCCGATCACAAAATGGTCTTCCTTTTTTTATTTGGTTCCGAAAATGGTCACACTTTTTGTATGGACTATGGAGAGATAAATAGGAGGATACATAGGTAATTTCATTAAAAAACTGATTTAACTGTGAGTCATCACTTAACTCTCTATTTAACGGAAGTGTGGTTATTTTGTTAATAGTTTGTAACAGTATGACTGTTTTATAAATCGGGTCTTAATAGCAGGACTTAATAGTAGGACTGTTTTGTCATTCATAACTCACTTGCAAATTGTAAAAAGTAAAAGTTAGAAACGAGTATTATATAGCCTCTTCAAACAATCCTCAACCAACTTGCTCATTTCTAAGATTTTGACTAATAGACTAAAACCTCTCTTAGACTCCCTGATTTCTCCTTTTCAGTCTGCATTTGTTGCCAATCGTCAGATTCATGATAACATTGTCATAACTCATGAGATTCTTCATTCTTTTAAAAGAAAGAAAAAATCTGCAAAAAATGGTCATTTAGCGATAAAACTTGATATTTCGAAAGCATTTGATAGGCTGGAGTGGTCCTTCATTTTAGCTGTATTCAAAAAATTGGGTTTCTCTGAAGACTGGTGTAAGATGATTCACCAACGTATTAGTACGGTGTCTTATGCGGTACTGGTTAATGGTTCTCCGGGAGAGACTTTTCTCCCTTCGCGTGGCATTCGTCAAGGAGACTGCTTGTCTCCGTATATCTTCATTCTCTGTATGGAGGTGTTGTCTCAGCTACTCCTTAAAGCTGAAGAGGAGAAGTTGTTTCAAGGTTTCAAATTTAGAAAACAAAGTCCTTCCATTTCTCATCTTTTTTTTTGCAGATGATTGCATGCTGTTTTGTAAAGCTTCAATCACCTATGCCAGTAATATTCTTAAGGTTATTAATGTCTTTGCAAAGGCTTCGGGTCAGGCCATTAACCTTGAGAAATCTGGTTTCATTACTAGTGGTAAAATGCATCATAGGCACATTAAACTCTTATCGAAAACTCTTCAGATGAAGTTTCGTAGTAGCTCTGAGAAATATCTAGGTACCCCCTTGTTCATTGGATAAGACAAGACTAAATCTTTTGGTTTTCTAATAGATAATTTCTATGCTAGATTAAATGCTTTTAAGAAATCTAACTTAAATGTAGTTGGAAGAACTGTTGTTACTAGGCATGTGCTGTCTAGTCTATCCATATATCATATGTCCTGCTTTCCTCTTCCAAAAACTGTCACTAGTAAAATCGATTCGATCCAAAGAACCTTCTGGTGGTCTAAAAAGAACCCGAAACATGCAGCTTATTCTCGTTCTCGGGGTGACATTGGAAAATCCAAGTCAAATGGTGGTTTAGGTATTAGGAATTCTCATGCTACTAATAGAGTTTTCATCTGCAAACTTGGTTGGAGGCTTGTGAAATTTCCAAATTGTTTGCTTTTTTCTTTCTTAATAGACAAATACTTTCCCAATCAGAATCTGTTAGAAATCGACAAGGCTGCCGATTCTTCTTCTTGGATGTGGAAAGGAATTGTTAATGGTTTAAAATTCATTAAAGCTAACTCTGTGGTGAAAATCAATAATGGTGCATCTACTCGTATTTGGAATTCTAACTGGATTCCAGGGTGTAGTATTCCTCCTACCTCTTTGAATCCTATTCACAGTAATTATATTTTTGTCAATGAGCTCGTTGATTTCTCCCTTAACTGCTGGAATGTTGATCAGTGCCTAATAATGCATATTTCAGATCATTTTGTTGTCTTTTGTCACATCTTAAATGCTTTAATATCCTATTTTTTGTGTCAAATTGCGGATTTTGCGTCTCGAGATATCAATAATCCTTTTTGTTGTAAATATTGGTAATTTATGTTTGTTTGTGATTGTAGGAGAACAAAAAGAATGTGGTTGGCATTACCGAGAGTGGAATGGCGCACCTTGAAGCATAAAATATGTGAGCAAAAGTGCAAGCAGCGATGTTGTTGGATTAAACAGAGTCAAGGTAGCAAAGAATGGTGGCTAATTAAGAAGAAGAAGGATTATCTGAGCATGGAATGAAGAAATGGGCCATAACCCAAGTTATACGCATGTTGGGAGTTAAATAAAAGAAGCCTAGCCCAAGCTCCATTCTCATCTGCTAAAGACAAACCTTTAATCCAACCAGCACCCAAATGGACCCTAAACCCATCTTTCATTTTCACTTTCAAGTCTGGATCAGAAACAACTCTTATCTTCTCTCTTACTCGCCGACAATACCCTGTCTTCCATCTGAGAACCAAGCAACCCTAGCTCTGTCATCCCCATCCCCCTCTATCCCTATGTCACTCTCATGTCTATCAACCCAGTACCAATTCACATCAAATCAATATCTTCATAAGTCTTGACCATTTCACCTCTACCCTACTATTAGAAGCACGACATGAAGACTGATTTGATGTTGAAGACATGAGGACAAAGTCAGGCGGCGGGTTTGTGGAATTAAAGATCTAAAATCTGTAAAACATCATGTACAACAACAAACAAATGAAGACATTAGGGTGGCGGTTCAGTGGTGAGTTTAATCACATCAAATCCCTAATTTTGTGGTTGTACTTTGTTGAAAATGGGATTTGTATTTTGGGAACTTTTGTATAAATAGAGAATGGGTTTTAGATGAAAGACCAAGCCCGGAGTAGCTGGTGCAATTAGTAGTAATTTTGAGGTTTTAATTTCAATCTTCCTATGTTCTAAACATCTCTGCTAGGGCAGAAATGAAACCCCTTGATAATTAGAAATACTTGGTTTGATTTTAATTTGTTCTCCATGGAATTTCAATGAAAAGCATGATTAATTTCTGAATTTTGGCAAAATTTTTTCACCTTGTATGTCAAGCATCCTAGGTAGTTGGGTTTATTCTCTGTCAATATTCAAGCCTATGTAAACTGTTTTTAGTTCAATCTGTGATTTCTTGTGCCTTAGAAAGACAAGTAATACTAGGGATTGACATCTTTTGCTGAGATTAATTCATCACATTTGTTAGTGATTATATCACATCTTCAAGGTAGTTTGAGGCTAGAACTTCTATAGCTCCTTGATTGAAAAGAGAACTAGTATATCAAACTAGGAAATTTCTATGCATCTAGGTGGTGGATTCAAAGCCCTAACTTATCATTGTATCGTTTTCAATATTGCTTCTTTTGTGTTTCATCAACATCATCTAGTCGTTTCGACACACAACCAAAACCCTTTTGTTACTTCTCGTTTGAATCAGTATAGAAAGACCTTAGAATCAACTCTACATCGCCCTAGTCTCTGTGGTTTCGACCTGTATTTGCCCTGTCTATTATAGACGATGTGCACTTGTAGTATAATTGTAGGTATCTCTTCTAGTCCTACCAAGTTTTTGGCGCCGCTGCCGGGGACTCGATAGTGGTGTAGTTGCTATATTGTTAACTTTACTGGTTTTTATTTTAGTTTTGTATATAAGTGTTTAGTTGTAGTTATAATTTTTCAAGTTTTACATCTGTAGGCTGTATACATACTTGTTTAGATTTTACTGTTATAGTATAACTTAGCTGTTAAATCCATCTTTTATATTGCTGCTTTCTGTCATTGCATTTTGAAACTACGTCCTGTCATATCTCTTCAGTGTAGCTTTACTGATTTTTTTTTTTTTTTTTTTGATCGGTAAAGAATTTGATGCTGGCGAGTTTCGAACTCAGGTCACTGGTATCATCACCCAGTGACTTTACCACTGTACTACAGTGGCACCTGCAGCTTTACTGATTTTTAGTTAGTGTTGTAAATATGTGTTAGATTTTCTTTCATTTTTCTGCTGTTATTAGTGTAACTTAACTGTGCAATCTGTCTGTTCATCTTGCATCTCATCATGCATCGCATGCTGTAGCTTTTAGTTTGTTGTAACCCTGTAGATTTCACATCATGTAACACATAGTCTTAACTTCTGAGTAGTCGCATAACTGTTGTCCTTTGTATTATGTTAGCATCCGTATGATTTAGGTTAGAATGTATGTAGATGTTTTCCACATAATCTGCTTGTAATCATAATCTGTGTCTTAGTGTTAATATGAGCTGTATCTCCTAGTTTCAGTAATTTAACTTTCAGTCACATAGTTGCATCCCTTTTGCTACCTTTTTAGTTAGTAGACATGCATCATTAACTTGTAATATATCATTTCTGTGAGTCAAGGCAAGTTGAGTCAGTTTTCTCTATAGTCATTCGCATTCTGTAGTCCAGTTTGCAGAATATTTGTTAAGTTTTCCATTTCTTGTACTTTTCTCAATTTATGGTAGATTAAAATCTGTAGTTGTCATTTAGGCTGCATCATATTTTAGTTCTTTAGAATTTCCATTCCAGTTAATCTGTTTCAATAGTTAAAAAAAAAAAAAAAAAAAAACTCCATTTAGATAGCAGCATCTAGTTAAGCTTCTTTTAGTTATCTGTCATACTCACCTGCATCATTATTCTGTAGCATACCTTTTTTGTTTTCCTGCCATGCTAGCATAACTTAGATTTAACTTTGAAGAATCTGTAAACATTTCAATCTGCATCCTAGTATTAGCTTTTTCAATTTCATAGCATCACTGCATCTTGCTGTAATTTTCGATATCCTGTGGCTCAGTTTGTACATTGGGTGAAGCTCTTGAGTCTGTAATTTTTAGCATTAGTGCTCTCTCACTTTCGCTTCATCTACTCACTTCTATGAACTGAAGTTGTTTTGTTGAGATAGCAGGTACTTGAAATCTCTGCTGTGCAAACCTAAGGAGGAAAGGAAAAAGACGCAGGACAATCTGTGGAAGTGCCTAAACCCGGTTTTATACCGGCGGTATCATTCTCGACCCTTAAATTTCTGATACCTTCCATGATTACTTGTTGAACCTGTAACTCCTTGTTCGTCCTTGAAACTCTGAACCTTTCATACTATGCTTTGAATAATACCCCATGTTGGCCTGCTAACCTAGTTGACTGACAGAACATTGTCCAATCCATGCAACATATAGTATCTATATGAGTATAATCCTGTGACATCTGGGTGACAATTTTTACCTACTGAGATTGTCATCTCCATGTGTATGCATCTCTCAATCTCTGATCTGCTGATAACTGAATGAATGCTTGCTGACCTAACAATTCACGTAGCTTTATCCACCCTGCAACATATGGTATCTGTGTGCATGTTGCCGCGCTAGTCGAGTAACATATCTGTGCATGATTCTGTGGTTTGTGAATAACATTTTGCTCGCTGAAATTTCACTCTGAAAAATATTGTGTCTGCATACATCCACAAATCTGTTTATCCCAAGCTTGATCTGTTTTAGTGACCTTATATATTGTGTTTAGGACTGCTTGTTAGAGTGATTCATTTCAGGATTTTGGACTAGCATTAGGGATGAGAAATCATCGGACAAACACATTAGAGAATTCGCACATGAGGATGCTTCACATTTTGAGTTTCCATTAGACCATGGTGTTGATAATTATAGGGATTATTATGGACCTTTTCAAGGTCCCGAGCTACAATATGCAGAACCTAATGATTATTCACACATGTATCATCCACCGCCAGGGGATGTTGAACAATTTTGTACTCCCATGAGCTCTTGTATGCAATCTGTGATGGAAAATCTCAAATTCATTGAAGAAAATAATGCTAGATTTGAATTGCAAGCATTGCATGATCATCCATATAGCAACACATCTGAATTTCCCTTTGGTAGTGAACCTCGTGCACAACCATGTAATGAATATCCATACGAAATGAGGATACCCACTATTAAAGACCCCCCTTCCATTGAACAACTTAATATGATCTTAAGGATGGATCTGATTCATTTAAAAAATGAAGGAAGGGGTAAATTTCAAAATGAAATGTTTATCAGCCCTAATGAAGAAAATTTTGAAAATTGTGTGTCTGGTCCTACTCATGTAACTGATACTGAATATGAACCTCACCTAGAGGAAAATGAGTTGACTGAAAACACCAAAGCTGTAAATAGGGATGAGTATGCATATTACTCAGATGATGATATGTTAGAAGAGCATGTTTATTCTGAAAATAGTGTTATCGAACCTTCGGGTTCAGAGACATTAGGCTTCTCTACTGCGACCCTTATGAATGATGTTTCTTCTAATATTCAATCCATAAATACATGTGATGCTGATTCTGAATTGGGGCTTGAACAAATGTTCTGTGAAAGTGAGCATGAGGCACAACTCGTATTTGACTTAAGGAAGGATGCATCTTCTGTTGACACTAATGTTCTTATGCATCATGATATTATTTTTGTGTCTGATTCCCTGCCCATTTCACAATATGATGTTTCTTCTGATATTCCTATGCATGACACAAAGGTTGTGGATGATCATGGTACTGATTTGGGTCTTGTTGATTTGTTCTATGAATGTGAGCATGCTGCGACACTTGCAGATGATTTAGAAGATATTGATGTGACTAATAATGATGTGCATATCTTCCGGCTTAAGTCACAATTTGAGACTCTTCCACCCAACCCAGATTTGGTTTGTAACAAAATTGTAAAACCATCTTTTCTGAGAATACCTAATCTAGGACTAGAACTGTGTGCTTCTCAAGTCCTTTTGGACTATTTTGATGCTAAATATAATGTTTTTGAGGATCCACAGTTGGAGTTTACTCATGTATCTCCATCCATCCCTGAACAAGTCCATTTCGAATTAGATCTTGTGCATGATGCACCCCTCAAAGTGTTAGATTTTTTACCCAAAACTATATCTGTTGAAAAATCTAGGTTTGGGGGTAGCTCTTCTTGTCTGGCAGCCTCACTTAAATTTTTGTCCCGCTATAAATGTGTGAGGCTACCAAAATCTCTGCATACAATCTTTTGGGTTGATCCTCAGCTCTTTAGGTTGTATATATATGGTGAATTTTTCTTGTATATAATCCAGTAGGTAATGTTTCAGTGGAATCTTATGTTTCTTTTGTATATATTGTGCTAATCCAATGTGATCTCAGCTGGAAAATGTTGGATTCTAGCCGTGAATAATGGAGTTCAGTTCTTTCTTCCTCAAAATCTGGTAATCTCGTTCCTTTTCTCCACTCAACATTGTTCTAATGGTATGTTGTAGTTATAATTCTAATCATCTTTAGAAACATTGAGGACAATGTTTAGTTTAGGTATGGGGTGAAAGGTAGATACCATATGTTTGTCACTGTGCTATAATTTTAACTGAACTCTGCCATGAAAAAAAAAAATGAAAATTGAAAAATGAAAAATGGAGCTCATTTACCTTGATCTGTGATACCTGTGCATGATATAAAATCTTAGGGTTCTTAGTCTAGATGATGAGGCACCCCTAATTCTAGCACAATTCACATGTCGATAAGAAATTTGCACATGCACAATCTACTAATGCATGTATGGCCTCGGGCAGGTGTTTTATCGGTTAAGTAGGCTACCAATCATCTAGAATATTGAATGAGACTTGACTAGCTTGTTCTTTGGTTGGCTAGGATAGAAGGTGGAGGATACGTTAAGAAAAGCAACCATTGAATTTGACCGGGTGCATCGAAAAGGGCTGCCTCTTGCTAAAAGTGTCATGTAATGTATTTTTGAGCTTTTGAGTAAAGTTGTGTCATGTTGTGTTTGTATCTCTTGTTATTGCAAAGTCAGATGAAAATTCAGTTGAAAAAAATCAGTTATAAGAAAAGAAATGAAAATTCAATATATAAAAAAAATGTGGATAAAAAAAAAAAAATCAGAAAAAGAAAAAGAAAGAGTACTCATTGTTTGTTATTGTGTTTTATTTCAGTCTAAATGTTAAAGTGTCTCTCTTGCTTCAAATGAGAGTAGTCAATGTCTTTGCTCTGTTTTGTGTTGTAAATAGTCGTGTAATAAAGCAATGGAGGGTGTATCCATCGATGTACAACGCAGGTTAGATGAAATATCACCAAATCTTAGGTGAACATTCACAATTCTCGTAAAGACGGACAGCTAGCTTGGCTTTGAATTCAGTTCTTAGCCTAAAAACTATCTCTTAGCGATTGGCAGTCATAACTTCTGGTCATTCTATAAACATGTGTAGATACACTTTACACTCTTATCACATGTCTTTAGTTGTTCCAGTGCTAGAATTGTGCCTTTGAAAGCTAGACTGACATATCCATTTGATGTGAGCTAAAACTGAATTGCACATTTCACACTTCATGGAATCTGAGCTTCTATTTTGTCCTAGAACTTTTCTTAGCTTTTTGTTTACTCGAGGACGAGTAAAATGCAGGTTTGGGGGTGTGATCAGTGCCTAATAATGCATATTTCAGATCATTTTGTTGTCTTTTGTCACATCTTAAATGCTTTAATATCCTATTTTTTGTGTCAAATTGTGGATTTTGCGTCTCGAGATATCAATAATCCTTTTTGTTGTAAATATTGGTAATTTATGTTTGTTTGTGATTGTAGGAGAACAAAAAGAATGTGGTTGGCATTACCGAGAGTGGAATGGCGCACCTTGAAGCATAAAATATATGAGCAAAAGTGCAAGCAGCGATGTTGTTGGATTAAACAGAGTCAAGGTAGCAAAGAATGGTGGCTAATTAAGAAGAAGAAGGATTATCTGAGCATGGAATGAAGAAATGGGCCATAACCCAAGTTATACCCATGTTGGGAGTTAAATAAAAGAAGCCTATCCCAAGCTTCATTCTCATCTGCCAAAGACAAACCTTTAATCCAACCAGCACCCAAATGGACCCTAAACCCATCTTTCATTTTCACTTTCAAGTCTGGATCAGAAACAACTCTTATCTTCTCTCTTACTCGCCGACAATACCCTGTCTTCCATCTGAGAACCAAGCAGCCCTAGCTCTGTCATACCCATCCCCCTCTATCCCTATGTCACTCTCATGTCTATCAAACCAGTACCAATTAACATCAAATCAATATCTTCATAGGTCTTGACCATTTCACCTCTACCCTACTGTTAGAAGCACGACATGAAGAATGATTTGATGTTGAAGACATGAGGACAAAGTCAGGCGGCGGGTTTGTGGAATTAAAGATCTGAAATCTGTAAAACATCATGTACAGCAGCAGCCAAATGAATATTAGGGTGGCGGTTCAGTGGTGAGTTTAATCACATCAAATCCCTAATTTTGTGGTTGTACTTTGTTGAAAATGGGATTTGTATTTTGGGAACTTTTGTATAAATAGAGAATGGGTTTTAGATGAAAGACCAAGCCCGGAGTAGCCGGTGCAATTAGTAGTAATTTTGAGGTTTTAATTTCAATCTTCCTATGTTCTAAACATCTCTGCTAGGGCAGAGATGTAACCCCTTGATAATTAGAAATACTTGGTTTGATTTTACTTTGTTCTCCATGGAATTTCAATGAAAAGCATGATTAATTTCTGAATTTTGGCAAATTGCTTTCACCTTGTATGTCAAGCATCCTAGGTAGTTGGGTTTATTCTCTGTCAATATTCAAGCCTATGTAAATTGTTTTTAGTTCAATCTGTGATTTCTTGTGCCTTAGAAATACAAGTAATACTAGGGATTGCCATCTTTTGCTGAGATTAATTCATCACATTTGTTAGTGATTATATCACATCTTCAAGGTAGTTTGAGGCTAGAACTTCTATAGCTCCTTGATTGAAAAGAGAACTAGTGTATCAAACTAGGGAATTTCTATGCATCTAGGTGGTGGATTCAAATCCCTAACTTATCATTGTATCGTTTTCAATATTGCTTCTTTTGTGTTTCATCAACATCATCTAGTTGTTTCGACACACAACCAAAACCCTTTTGTTACTTCTCGTTTGAATCAGTATAGAAAGACCTTAAAATCAACTCTACATCGCCCTAGTCTCCGTGGGTTCGACCTGTATTTGCACTGTCTATTATAGACGCTGTGCACTTGCAGTATAATTGTAGGTATCTCTTCTAGTCCTACCAAATGTTGAACTGTTAAATGAATTATTCTCAACTGATGAAGTTATTAGAATTAGGTATATTTCTTTGAATCTTACTCAATGTGATTCTTTGATGTGGGCTCATACCAGTAATTGTAAGTTCTCTATTAAGTCTGCTTACAGAATCTTTATGAAGGATAACCCCTCTTCAGTAGATTCTGCTTTCTGGAGAAAAGTTTGGGGTATTGATTGCTTGCCGAAAATTAAGTTTTTTCTGTGGAAAATCTTTGCGCATATGCTTCCACTTAATTCCTTATTGCAGCTTTACAACACTAATGTGGATGTCTCTTGTCCCCTATGTCACTCTCATGATGAAACTATTATGCACCTTTTTATTAATTGTCCTGTAGTTGCTCGTATTTGGTTTGGGCTTTCACTGCATCATCTTACTTCTATTGATGTAGAGTGGTTGGATGATATTTTTCTTTACTGGCATGATTCTATTCTGGGTTCTTCTCCATATAAAGTTTCTTGGCCTAGCATCGGTGCAGTGGTTATGTGGTGTATTTGGAAATTGAGATGTGATGTCCTCTTCAGAAATGTCTCTATTGACATGAATAGAATCATTCTAGATATTAAGAGAATGATTAACTCCTATATCTCTCCTCAGTGTGTCTCTTCTCAATGTAGTAGTTCTGTTAGGATTCCTATGTCTGAAGTGGATCACTTTATGTTTGTAGATGGATCTTTTAAAGATTATAAACTGGGTACTGGTGTTATTTGTTGTGATGTTGCAGGAAATGTAAAAGGTTCCCGTTCGGATTTTGGGTTAATTCCAGATGCAGTAGGAGCTGAAGCTGCTGCACTACTTTTGGCTATCTCTTGGGCAGAAGAGATGAATTTACCCAAAGTTGTCTTTCTTAGTGACTGTCTCCAGTTGGTCAATTTTGTGAATGGTGCCACTTTTGACGTAAACTGGAGAAGCTTGGATCTACTTCACCTTTGCCGGAGTTCTATTTCTAGTAACGTGTCTTTTAAACTTTTGTATGTAAAGCGGCTTAATAATTCTTTAACAGACCGGCTTGCACGTCGGGCTAGAACTATCTTAAAGGCCTTTGAACCTCCCTTCCTTCTTTTTTGATCACTCTCTCTAGGAAGATGAACTTGAATGTTGTTTGTATCTCCAAAAAAACTTGCTTATTTTTCTTCAAACTAGTACTTTCTAGTTTCTACTGAGACTTTTACATGTACATATATATGTCTGCGTGTGAGATTGATCGGCATCAGCAAATTCCCTATAGATTATTTTACTTTGTGGCCAATATCACACCAATAAATTCATCATATGTATGGATCTAATAACAAGATAGTAAAAATCTTCTTACGTATATATAGATAATAGATTCAGTCAAACATACCTAGTTATCAATACAGAAAATAAAAATCTAGTTATCTAGTATATCATGGATAACTCCACAAATTCTGATCGTATCCAGCATTGGCAGCTATGGTATTGACATCACGATCCCCACCGTCTACACCAAAATGAGGAGGACTAAGCAACATTCCCTCGGCCATATTCATAATTACATTTGGCATACCAAATATAAGTTCTTCATCAACAAATTCGGATGCCGTCCTTCCTGGTATTCCTTCCTTAATTCCATTGCCGATACTACTATCATCACAAGTACTGCTACCACTAGTACTCCCACGAGCAAGAGAATCTACTGCAGCACCAGCCGCAGATGCGGCAAAAGCAGCAGCATCTTGTATATCACGTGCAGAAGTAGAATTCGGAATAGGGAATGACCCAACCGAGTTTGGAAAGTTAAGCCCAGCATTGGGACCTTTTATGGCAAGTGTGGCTACGTCATATGCAACAGCAGCCATTTCAGGGGTTGGAAATGTACCGAGCCATATCCGATTTTGACTCCTTGGTTCACGTATTTCGGATACCCATTTTCCATTACTTCGACGTCTTACTCCCCGATATAGTCGGTTGTGATTGGCATCCATTTTCCTCCTGGAGTCGATCGATGAGTTCATGATAATATATTTGGGTACCAAGATTTTAACTGGTGCGAAGATGCATCAGTTCGATGCTGAATGGTACGTTTGTGGTGTGAATTAATATTTATGGTGGTGGAAATAACGCGTAAAAAGAATTTGAGTCACCACTTTAAATTGTTGGTAAAAAAGAAGAAGAAAGAAGGTTAATGCGGACCAGTTATTGATGAACTGAATGCGTTTTTTAAACTAATGTGGGGTTTTATTTTGTGATGGACAGCTTCGTTGAGTCTCGAGAGTCTGAATTATTTGATTAATGTGGCATTGACATTTTGGTTTAATTTAAACATTAACGGGGTAACATTAGAACCAATGAAAGGAAAACAAAAAGATCAACGAAAATAAAAAAATCAAAATCCAAAACTCACAACAATAAGTGGGTTAACCGACCAATAGAAGAAGGGCATATGCGCGCAACCACTAATAATGTCAAATTTTCTCTTTATAGGACGTGTAATGATCCTATTTTCCACGGATATTGTTGCGGCTTGGCAATTACAGTTATCCGACAATGTGGAGTTTTTAACGAGCACCGCTGATTATTCAGCACTAATAGACCTTGAAGATTGAAGAACAACGGTGTCAACGGAAACTTCATCAACATAGGTATGTGAAGATTGATTATCCTATTTACTTATATTATCTACTAGATATAACCTGTGCCGTAACGACACTGCTTTTGATATTTTTTCCAGGCCTTTCAAACTTTCAATTCCGAGATAATTCTTTATTTTTTTTCAAGCCAAAATAATATCCATAATACATAAAAAAAAAAAAAAAGGCATATACATAGAAAACCAACAACCCATCAACTAAGTAATGGCGTGTGTGTTTAGAGAGCCTCCTGAATCTATACATGGTCTCTCTACATAGTCAGAGAACAACGAACGGCGTGACATCCTGAAGGCGTTAAGCTCTCTAACAAACAATTATGTCTAGAGAACCGCCCAATCATTTTTCTATGTAGAGGTGGGTCTCTCTATGTAGTCAGGGAACAACGAACGGCGTGACGTCCTGAAGGCGTTAAGCTTTCTAACAAACAATTATGTCTAGAGAACCGCCCAATCACTTGATTATACATAGAGGTCATGATGAAATGTGCAGCATCTAACGCTCAGCCGGGGAGGCCTTTCGAGAAACATATTCATCATGGCTCTGATAGGAATGTTCGCTCAGTCAGAGATCGTGAAACGGTTCACAGATCATAAAATATGAATTGTCACATGTGTTCCTGAAGCCGGGTCAGAAACATGCAGTATCATGATTTTACGATTTTGACCTTTGTCGATAATCCACCATCAACATTAAGTCCCCTGCTTAGTGAGGGACAGTCATGTTCCGCAGTAAGCACTAGATGGTGATTTTCCAGTTGACGAGACAAGCAGTTAAACTCAGTCGTACAAAGGTATCTTCAGAATCCCCTATTTGCTCCAATGGTGTCATGTACGAGCAAATGCTCAGGTAAGGACCCTAACAGCATGATAGAGTGTCATCCCGTGAGCACAAAGAGATGAAGCATTGCTGATTTGGACGGTCGGACGTCCAATTTTAGTCGGTTTAGCGTTTACGGGCCCGGCCCAAAAATGTTATCTGACCGTCCAAGGCTCAAAAACCCATCATGTTTTGTATTATAGATAGTTCTATCTACCGAGTATAATGAACATTCCAAAGAATAATTCGAGCAACAAGGAATAATCAAATTAGTTCTTATGTTTTACTCAGTTCACGAACTTGAACTTATGAAAATAAAGACTTGATAAATAAATCTTAATTAACTCGCATACATAAACTGATTTGTTCAGTTTGTTAACTAGTCGATGTTGAGATATTCATGGTAGACCTGTCAGTGGTACTTATTGGAATGGATATGGCATTTACTATATCCATATCCGATAATATCGACTGATATTTAAAAACATTTACCGTATAACATTTTCAGATATTCGGTAATATCTGATAATATTTTATTATAATTAAAATAATTAAAATTTTTTTATTTAGTCTTTCTCTACATTTTATAAATTTTATAGAAAAAACAAAGAAATTTTAAGAAAATTCAACTAAATAAAACCAAATACCTTGATCAAATGCAAAATTTTACTATATATATTATCACATTAAATTAGATTTACACAAAACACAAATCTTTTCTAGCTGTGTTTTCACATTAAATTGAAAATTCTCCGCTTTTCTCAGAACCAATAAAATTAGGTGTGTTTTTGTTTTTTACTATGATTTCATATGATACCAAGTGGTCTGGTGGTTGGCATGCTCCCTCCCATTGCGGAGGTAGGGGTTTGAACCCTGTAATTGTTAAAATCCACTCCAATTTAAAGAGTTTGGATGTAGTTCAGGGACCACTAGTCTTGGGTATAAAAAAATAAAAAAACAACTAAATATTTTCAAAAATATTAACAGTATGATCAAAATAAAAGTTTTCTCTCTCTTCGCTCTCTGGCGATTTCATGGCGATAATCTTTTTTTCTGAGTAAACCTTGAGCACGCCTGGGGGAAAGGATAAATCATGAGTATGGGGATGTAAACGTGGAATCTGATTAGGGTACAAAAGGCTTGTCAAGGGGGCGAGATTTTTCTTTTAGCTCTCTTTCCTATTCTCTGTTTCGGTTTGTCCAAATCTTTGTCACAATAGGTATATGTACTTCGATTTTTCGTCTCTAATCTTGTCCTTACCTAAGGTTTGATGTTTAATCACGATTCCAAATTGTTTGATTAGATTTCCGATCTATATGCTTTAGAAATTTTTATATTGGGTTAAGTTCTAGAGTTAACAATTTTGGGTCCTGATTGGGTCGGTATTTAATTTGAGATCTCAACCGGTTTTCTTTGTTAATTGGATCAACTTTTATTATCTGGGCTTACAGTTCTTTGTGATATTTCCATATATTTAATCCCCTATTTTGATCTAAGAGTTTTCCTCATCTAATTAATTGTCTTGCTGGTGCTCCTAATTAACACTTGTTGGTCCCTTTCTTGTCTCTAACTCTAAAGTTGAGATTGTTGTTGCAGTGCAATTAGGAATTGGATAATTTCTCCCTTTCTTGTGTTTGTCATCTAGGAATGGGATTGTCTTATTTTTTATTCATGTATGAATTAATATAGGATTGTGTAATTTCTTTTGAAATTGTGGTAGAGATCAAATAGGAATCATGTGGATTATTTTCTATAATCTAGAGTTGTGTAATTTCTCGGAAATTGTGATAATGTCTTAGCTCAGTTTTATGCAAGTTCCTTTGGAAAATTAGTTTGGGACTGTGTAATTTCTTTTGAAATTGTGGAAGTAACCAAAAGGAATTATGTGAGTTTTATCTAATTTAAGATTGTGTAACTTCCTTTGAAGTTGTGAGTATGATGTTTTGCTTGTTAATTGCAGTTTGTTGTTGAAAATTTAGGTTTGACTCTTTAACTAATCCCTGACATTGTCCCGTTGACCCCTATTTATGCCCCTTGTTTTCTTCAACCCGTCATATACTCTGTTGTGTTCTTATGGCATTCTGTGGTTTAATGATTTTCATGATTTGTACTGGACTCGATTATATAGATTAAGCACTGTCAATGTTCACCTTGACTTGGATATATTTAAACAGCTGCATGACTCTTTTGTGTATCTCTTAACTCTCTTATGACTTCTATTATAAGGGCTTTTATTATTTAATGTTAAGTAATCTAGGATCTCTTTTTCATTGTGTGTAACCTTCTCGAGCGATTAATTCCTATGGTTCCTGTTTTTCAAAACTTGTCGATGTCTTTGTTTAATTGTTATAAGTCGATTTAATTCAAACCCTTAGCGCCTCTTTTGTACGTACCGAATATGAAGAAATGATTTCTACTGTCCCAAACCCATGCTCCCCTGATCAGACTAACCCCCAGCTAAGTCCACTCAAAATACCCCGGTCTTATCAAAATTGTCTCATATATTGCAGTTTTTTATATTGTTCAAATTGATCATGTCTCAAGCATTGTTCAATCTTTAAGCTATATCTAGTAATTAAAAGTATCATTAAGAACTATTTTATTTTTTAAGATGTATCTGGTAACTGGAACTGTCTTTGTGTAAAACTTTAATTGTCGAAGTTTGTTATATTTATTTGTAACCGCTGTTGTAACTTTGTATGTTTGCAAAAATGAGCATTGTAGCATGGAACTGCTAAGGACTCAACCAGCAAAACACGATACAACATCTTCGAAGATCGATATCACTGCACAAACCATCCTTTGTTTTCATATTTGAAACTCTTTCTACCAACACTCATATGGCATTTATTGCACAATCACTTCAATTCCAGAATCCTTTTTCTGTTCCAAAAGTTGGTAGGAGAGGTGGACTGTGCCTATTGCGGAAGGATATATATGATGTGAAAATCATCTTGCATTCTCGTTGTTACATACACGCCCTTATTACTCCCACGACACCTGAACATCCTTGGATGTGCACGTGCATCTATGCCCCCCCCCCCCCCACATTCAGTTGCAAGAAACAATTTTTGGCATGACTTTCCATCAATTTTTTCCAACATCAATGAACCATGGCTCCTCATAGGAGACTTCAATGAAGTAATGACCAAACAGGAAAAAAAAAGGGAAGACAAGTAACATATGCAAAAACCCAACCATTTCTCAACTTAATTGATCAGATGAGACTCGTGGATCTAGGATTTAGAGGCAATCCTTTCACCTGGACGAACAATCATCAAGGACAAGATAACATCTTAGAACGACTCGACAGAGCTATGGCAACTCAACATTGGCGAACGTCTAACCCACATGCAGGAGTTACTCATCTACCGAAAATAGCCTCACACCATGCTACAATTTTTCTACAAACAAAAGTAATTGACTGGCAAGGGAGCAAGAACTATACGTTTGAACACTTATGGATTACCCACCCAAAACTTCAACAAGTGGTGAATTCAGCGTGGACCATGCTTCATGACACATATCCCCCAGTGAATTTGCAGCTCAAGCTCATTTCAACCAACGAAATCCTTAACGACAATAACAAAACAACTTTCGGCCACCTCCCCACTATGATCAAGAAATCGACATCACAAATAAAAATGGCACAAAATCAATGCACTATCCGTATTGGCAATGATTTGACATATTGCCAACTCCATGAAAAACAACTTAGAGCACAACACATGACATTACTTGATTGCCATGCAACCTATTGGCGGCAAAGATCAAGAATCCAATGGATACAATCGGGCGATCGTAACACCACTTTTTTCCACACTAAAGAAACAGTCCGTCGAAGCTGCAATAACATTCAACAACTTAAAGATCAACAAAACAATTGGATTACAGACAAAGATTCCGTGGTTGGACTACAGATCGATCACTTCACTGATAAATATACGACTCCAAATATCGTGATATATGAAAGCCTATCCACAAAAATAACCCCAAGGTTAACACCCAGGCAATGCGCCTCACTGACAAAAGAAGTAACTCCTACAGAGATCAAACAAGCCTTATTCTATTGGGTCTGAACGTACTCAAGGTCCGGACAGATACACTAGTAAGTTCTTCAAAGTTTTCTGGGAAACAACCCATGTACAACTAATAGAGATGGTACATATTTTTTTCAACTCCCTTAGTATCCATCCACTTATGAACCACACGAACCTAACTTTAATCTCCAAAATAGATCATCCATCCAAACTATCGCAATTCATGCCTATAGGACTCTGTGAAAAAGTGAGGGTATAAACACCACACCCAATAATTCGTTCGGTAATCTGCATGGACTAACTCCAATATTATTCCGAGATCACCAGCTTAAGAGTTATATCTCTTTTTCTCAAATCAATCAGCAAATCAAACAGATAGAAATCTATGAGCCTGATTGATATGAGAAATACTTGGACGGTACCAAAGACCAATGCCCAAGTGTCAATCAATTTATATCCAACAAACAAAGGTCGGATTTACAAATTGATTGAACTACTTACAACCTGTAATATTTCAATCATATAAAAATATAATGCGGAAAAGAAATAACAGAGACACCAGAAATTTTTTTAACGAGGAAACCGTAAATGCAGAAAAACCCCGGACCTAGTCCAGATTTGAACACCACAGTATTAAGCCGCTACAGACACTAGCCTAATACAAGTTAACTTCGTACTGGAATGTAGTTGATCCCTAACCAAGTCTCACACCGAATAAGGTACAGTCACATTCCTTACGCCGCTAGAACCACGCCGGATTCTGCGCACTTGATTCCCTTAGTTGATCTCACCCACAACTAAGAGTTGCTACGACCCAAAGTCGAAGAATTATAAACAAATCTGTCTCCCACAGATATGTCTATTCTGATAGATAAATCTGTCTCCCACAAAAGTACCTATGAAGTTTTGTTCCGTCTTATGATAAATCAAATGTAACAAGAACCAATTGATAATCCGGTCTTATACTCCCGAAGAGAATCCTAGAAATATCAATCACCTCACAATAACTTAACTTTATGGTAGTAGAAGAAGTTACTGTGGAATCACAAAGAATGAGACGAAGAGATTTGTGATTAATTTTTATATCTTACTTATCGGAGATAAATCTCGAGCAAATCTTAGAGAAGATAGTACTCAATACGATAGAACAAGTAAGATCAGAATACGCAACTACAGAGAAAATAGTTGGATCTGGCTTGACGAATCCCAAATGAAGTCTTCAAGTCGTTAACCTAATATGGTTTTGGAAAAACCTAGGTTAAAGGAGAATCGACTCTAGTCGCAACTAGGACACGGGAAAGTGTCGGGATTAGGTTTTCCAGTTGCTAGAGTTCTCCCTTATATTGTCTTTCAAATCAGGGTTTGTTTTCAATCAAAGCTAAGATATCTTAGTAACAAAGCATTCAATATTCGACGTTAGATGAAATCCTGATTTAAGATTCAAGCTAAGTTTGCTTAAAACCAAAGCAATATCTCTCCACCGTTAGATGGTCTTAGCTTGTTACACACAAATGAAATATACCTTAATTTATATATGGGTAATCGTACCCAAAAATGTATATAGAGTTGGCTCAATAATAGTTAACCGAAGTTAGCCATATGAACACTTTTGACTTAAACCACATTCATCTAACACTTCTAGATCAACTATGATAATCAATCAATCATGAAAGATAATCAAATGAATCTAATTGTGTTTCAGATAGAGTTGTTCAATTTTTCACTATCTCATAGAAATATATATGAACAAATTGAAACAAAATCAGATTGATTCGTAATCGTACAACGTACTTATATAAGAATCAATTCATGAATATTAAGCCACGGTTTGCAAAGATTGCATTCCTTAATTCATAAATGTATTTTCTCATGAGTATCAAAAACATACTTAACTGATTTTAGAACTTGCCCACTAAGTTTGCAAACAGGTACGCAAACTATAGTATCCGGACCTTGGTATTATCCAGGCGTTTGCAAACGGGTATGCAAACAGCCGTCCCGGACCTAACTTAGGTAGAACAATTCGCATACGAGGTATGCAAACAAGGTTCCCGGACTTTACAGCAAAAAATGTTTGCATACTAGGTATGCAAACAAGGTTCCCGAACCTGAATCATACCAAAACAATTTGCATACTATGTACGCATACTGTGTTGTATCTAGACAAAGGTATTTGTTCTAAACTCCCATTTCAATCATTGAAACATCCTTAGAAGACGACAATGGTTGTCTCACACAAACAATTAGCTTATAAGTAATTTTCAAGTGATCGAATGATTAATACGAAACTTTCCAAGTCGACATGAAATGATTGTCTCACACAAATCATGTAAGATGTTTCAAGGCAATTTCCATATGATCATCTTTTCACTTATTATTTAGTTTCCAGCAAATAAATTGTTTCCAACTAAACTCGTCAAAAAAAAATGATGAACGTAGCTAAAACAAAAAGCTTCCAACACATATTTTGAGAAATAGATAAGCAAGATGAACTCAGCTCGAAATATCAAATGTGTATAATATAAAAGTCTATATAGTTATACGACTTAGTCTCATTAGGAGATAGAATATAATAAAATTCTCAGTGATAGATAATTTTTAGTCTCCACATACCTTTTGTTGATGAAGTTCCTCCAAGCTCTCCTCAGTATATCTTCGTATTCAATCGATGAACCCAGTGAAGTCTAAAGCTCAACTACACATTCTATCTTAATCCGGGACATAGCTATAAGTAGACTAAAAATCAAAACTATAGTTTTAATCAACTAAATTTGACAAACAAGCTTGAGATAGAAACGCTTGCGAGTTCGACCGAGCAACGCTCTAACACTCTGCAATGTAACCTACAAATTCATCTCAAAAATACTGATCAACCGCATACGCCCCTTGCTCCCATTCCTAATAAGCCCTTATCAAAGCGCTTTTGTACCCCAAAGATCTATCCATGATAACATTGCAATTGTTGGAGAGATTTTCCATCATATTAAAACCTCAACCAACACTAAGGACCCCAAAATAACACTTAAATTATATATCCAAAAAGCCTATGATATATCATGCTTTGTATATCAACCTTAACCAAATTAGTTTCCCCGAAAACTTACATAGAATACATCATGCTTTGTATATCAACTGTCACGTATTCAATCAACATCAACAACACACCACATGGATATTTCACTCCAACTAGAGGAATAAGACGAGGAGATACTCTCTCTTCATATGTGTTTATTATTTGTGCTGAGATTCTTTCAACTAACTTGGGAATTCTAGAGTCCCAAAAAACTGTGGAGGGACTGCGCATTTCACAAAAAGCCCCATCATTTCTCCATCTTATGTATGTGGACGATCTCCCCATGATATACAAGGCCTTAAAGGAAGGAACGAATCAACTCAAGCACCTCCTCCAAGCATACAACACATCAGCATGTCAACATATTAATACTTCAAAGTCCACCATCATCCATCATCCAAAACTAAGCCAACAAGACCTTCATGAAGGTTTCAATATGCCCACAACCTCGATACCCACGATTTACCTAGGAATTCAATTCAAGCATGGAATATCCTCTCGACACATTTTGAACCTTTGTTAAATCGATTGGCGTGCAAGGAAAAGAGCTGGATGGCGAAATGTCTGACACCTGCAGGAAGACTAGATCTCACAAAATCTTCCCTAACCCCTACATCAAACCACATCATGCAAGCACAATTTTTTCCTATCAATGTGAATAGAAAAATAGATCGTATCACCCGAAACCTTTTTTGGGGACTTGATTCCTCGGTCAGGAAGCTTCACCCACTGGGATATGATAAGCTGACTGTGACTAAATCAGAACGCGGTCTAGGAATTCGAAGATCCAACAATCATAATAAAGCGCTAATCATGAAGTGGATCTGGAACATCCATGAAAAACCAGATTCAGTCTATGCTAGCCTCTACAATGAAAAATATCTTAAGCAACAACTTTTATTTTCAGGGATTACAGCTACCCCATCTTTAGTCAGTCCCCAATGGAGGCAATTAGCTTCCCTCATTCCCAAATTCAAGCAATATATTTTCCATAAAATCGGAGATGGATTAACAACCCCTATTCAAGAAAACTGGATCCCGCAATTTGATAACACCCTAGACCCGACGAGTTGTTACCCAATCCAGATAATTGCTGATCTCATTGATCCTCTCACTCACACTTGGAATCACGATAAACTAAATCTCCTTCCACCCCATATAATTTAAAGAATCGTGAATATCCGCCTACCCCAAAACAACCCCTATGATAGAATCATCTGGCCTTTCACCAAATCTGGAAAGTACACCACATCATCTGGATATCACTACTTAACCATCTCTTCGGATCATTCCCGCCAAAAGTCTCTGCCATCAACTAAGTTTATACGGAAACTCTCATGTCCTCCAAAATTACAGCTTTTCTTGTGGAAAGCAATCAACGAAGGCCTCCCAACCTTTGTCATTCTAAATCATATCCACTTCACTGATACCAACATCTATCCATAATGCAACTCTGATCTATAATCTGCTGGTCACATTCACCTCCATTGTCACGTAGTTGTGGCTGCATGGAACATTCTCCTCACAAGACTCCCTACCATTCTGTAGATGGGGAAAAACGATTTGCTGGTTTTACGGAATTGAGGAGACGTCCGTGTGGAGACTCCTTGAACCAAGCGAAATGTTGAACCTCACACAGATTCACTGCAAGAAGGGAGTGCTTTAAGTTCGAGAGATCAATCTGTAGGACTCCGGCCTAAACCAAGAACAATGGCCATTCCAGAGTCAATTCGGTCACAAGAGAGGATGGGTTGATCTGTAGGAGGGAAGCTGAGAAATGTGAGATCAATGGTGATCTGAGATTGTAGGTATGTTGTGAATTCAGCGTAAGAACGTTGTGAATGATTGAATTTTTCTCAATTGAGAGTGAATGCTCAGACGATGAGTTCGTGTAGACGAAAGATTTTCTGTATGAACTTGCCGAGAATTCCTTATTTAGACGAATATTCGAGTGTCCGAATCTTGTTCTTTTAATCAGGATTCAGAGACATTTTATAATGCCTGAGTTGAAAACACCATGATCCCATGAAGTGTGACAGTTTGCTGGAATCAGAGAGTGGGGAAATGGGAAATCGTGTTAAAACCAGTTGCTCTTCGTGCGGAGACTTGGTTAATTTTCCACCACTACTTTGCTGACTCTTCCAACTGATTGCACGACTTGCTCACATTCTCATCGTGGGTGAACACACGTGCCGTAGACCGCCAGACCAAAACCCTAGTTAATATACCCCCATGTTACACGATTGATATCTCGTGATTGTAGAGTCAGTTGCTGACTTTGTGGGACGATGAGTCCATGTATTGTTGAGTTGAACATGTTTTGCAAATGTTCTGAAACTCATGAATCATATATGTCTGCTGAGACGAGGTATTATTATGTTGATTACCAAAGACGAGCAAACTGTGTTGCTGAATTGTCGAATAATATTGATAGTTGAACCAATATTATTGAATCCGAGCAAATATTATCGGTTCGAGCGAATATTGCTAGTTTGAGCGAATATTGCTAGTTTGAGCAAATATTGCTTGGTTTGAGCAAATATTGCTCGTTTGATAAATTGTTGGTAGCAGGACCAAAATAAATATTAATTTAAGATACTTGACTTAAGGTCGAGTAAAATAAATAAAAACGTTGATCATGAAATCAACATAAAATTATCGTAGTATTTGAATCGCTCGAAATCATGTTTCTACGAGCTCGGATTCAAAACCCTAATTTTATCAAAATGATGATTTATTATAAATCAATCTGCAGAGTGAATCAGGGACCGGCTACATGGGATGACGAGTTCACCATGTACGCCCAGATGCTCGAATGAGAAAAATACCAAAGTCTCTTAGAGGACCAGTTGGTGAAAGAATGATTAAATGCTGGTTTAATCATTTATTGAAATAATGCTCGTGTGAGCGACAAATAATAAAAACCTGGTCATGAACTGAGGGACCGACCAAGAGGTCATGGTGCCGGCTCTTGGTGGCCGTGGGACCAATGGATGGTCGTTCAAGCAAACTCTTAATTGTTTGGAAGAAGTTTGAACCTAATATGAGCAATTGAGCAAATTAGGTTAAAATCATTAAAACATGCGGGACCGGCTGTTTGCAGGCCTTAGAGCCACCTTTGGTCGGTCAAGGGGATGTGCTCGTGTCACCATAGTGTCCGTGTATCAGTCCTGAGAGTTTCAGTATTTTCCGATGCACATTTGAGCAACATTCTGAGAAAATATGCAGAATCCAGGGTTTTTGCCGAAACTAGGAAAAATACATGAGATGATGAAATATAATAAATGAAACAGGGAATTGCAAGGTGTGGGACCGGCCATGGCTAGGGCATGGCCGGCCGGCTAACAAGCACGGTCCCACACTTTCCCACACTTTCCCAGTTTTATGTGATTTTATGTATTTTCTCTAATTTGAGGGAAATTCCATGAAACTGGAGAGTTTGCTAAAATTAAGGAATTTCCATGAGATGAGAGAGATAAAATAATAATAAAATAGGGAATGGTGGAGTATGGGACCGGAAATGGCCAAGGCATGGCCGGCCGTCCAACGAACACGGTCCCAGAGTACTCTTCCCAATTTTATGTAATTTTCATGATTTTAGGAAATTTTCATAAAATCAGAGAGATTTGTTAAAACCAAGGTATTTTGTTGAAATCAGGGAGTTTTCATGGAATCATGAAACTAAAATAACAAACAATAATAAAATAATAGGCATGTGGGACCGGCTAGGGCATGGCCGGCCGGCTAGAGCCCGGTCCCACGAGTTTTCCCAATTTATAATATTTTTCATGATTTTAGAGAAAATTCATAAAATTAGGGAATTTTCATGGTTTTAGGGAAAATTCATGAAATCTGGGAATTTTCATAATTTGAGAGAACTAATAAAACAATGGGACTGATGGCTCTATACTAACAGGGCTTCCTATCTACGAGAATTAAATATCTGAGGGTTGAGCAATATGAACTTGCTGATAGGGGCACAATAGCAGTTTGAGAAATACGAAGCAGAGAAAAACTAAAGAAAAACAATACTAAGTAACTCCATTTGTAGGAATGCAGCAACCTTGAGAAGAAATATCCTGCAACTTAGTATCCATGAGAGACTGCAACAACCTTGAGAAAGTGGGAAAGCAAAGTCCTTTTGTAAAAATATCTGCAATTTGTTCTTCACTAGCAATATGTTGAAGCTATAGAAATCCTTGCTCCACCAGCTCCCTAATAGTGTGATACTGAATCTCTATGTGTTTTGTCTTAGCATGAAAAATAGGGTTATAATCTAAGTACAGAGCACTTGTATTATCACACAAAAGTAATGTTGGATTAGCAACTAAAACATTTAATTCAGATGATAAATCAACAAGCCATTTCAAATCTGTAGGAGCAACTGACATACACTTATACTCAGCCTCAGCTGAAGATTTTGAAACAGTTGGCTGCTTTTTAGAAAACCAAGATACTAAATTATTACCCAAAAAAACTGCATAGCATGAAGTGGATCTCCTTGTATCTGGACATCCAGCCCAATCCGAATCTGTATAAGCTTTCAAATTCTGTTAACTACCTTTCTTCAAAGTAATTCCTAGACCAATAGTCCCTTTCAAATACCACAGTATCCTTTTAACTAACTACAAATGAATATCTGATGGAGAATGTATGAATTGAGAAACATAATTAACTCCAAAACATATATCATGTCCAGTGATTGTTAAATACTGCAAACTACCTAAAATAGTTCTGTACTCACTAGCATTGTCCAATTTAGTTCCATCATGTAAAGAAACTCTTTCTCCTTTAGTCACTAGAGTATCACAAGGTTTACTATCAAGCATATTTGCTTTTGCCAATAATTCCAATGTATAATTTTTATGTGTCAGTACAATAGAATCATAACCTCTCACTGCTTCAATTCCCAAAAAATAACCCAATTCACCTAAATCCTTCATTGCAAATTCTTTCTTAAGAAAAACAACCAAAGCATCAATTATAAGAGATGAACTGCCAGTAAGTAAGATATCATCCACATAGAGCAAAAGAACAAGCATTCCATGTTGAGAAGAATATACAAACATAGAATTATCTGATACTGCCTTTTTAAAACCATAAGTAATAAAAAAAAGAACTGAAACCCATACAAAATTTTCTTTAGATGACAAACAAAATTAGAAGGATAATCAGGATTGATAAAACCTTGTGGTTGTGTCATGTAAACATCTTCATCCAAAAAGCCATGCAAAAAAGCATTACTTACATCTAATTGTCTAATATGGCAATTATAATGTAAAGCCATACAAAGAACAATCCTTACAGTTGTTTCTTTAACCACGCGACTAAAAGTTTCATTATAGTCTATACCATCCTGCTGGTCATACCCTTCTGCAACAAGTTTAGACTTACGTCTATCAATGGTACCGTCTAATTTCTGTTTGACCTTGTAAACCCATTTAGATTCCAAAATATTCATATGAGATTCTGGAGCTACATATTCCCAAGTATCATTATTTCTTAAAGTTATATACTCATCCTTCATTGACACTTGCCACTTAGGATCATTAATTGCTTACTTAAAAGTTTTGGGCTCAGAGACTGTGGTTTACAAAGATGCATATGCAGAAGAAATTGGATATTTAACAGAACAATGAGAAGCATAATCAGGAAATTGCTTTGCTTTTGAAATGCCTTTATGAGACCTAGTAACCATAGTAGTAGTAGAATATGTTTCAGGTAGGAAGGAACTTCAATAGGCAAAGAAGAAGAAACATGACCTGAAAAAGAAGTCTGAATAGATGAAGAACCATGAAAATAAAATTGAGTTTCATCTAAAATAACATTTCTTGAAATAGAAGACTTTTTAGTGACTGGATTATAGCATTTGTAACCCTTGTGGAAGGAACTATAACCCAAAGGTGGGAGTTTATCAGCTCTTACATAAGATAAATTAGGATATCACACAGTACTAAAGGTCCTTAGTGTAGGATCATAATATCGCAACAGACAAGGTTCGCGGGATTAATAAACGACGGCGTCGCGAGGGAGTCGCAGAGAGTTAAGATAAACGACGCGATGAATAACGACCAACAAAACAAATGGAAGACATGAAACTTGGCGAAGGCTAAGAAGTGTCGCGAGAATAAATATTTGTGCATTTGCGACACTTCGCGAGACATTCCCGAAAATAAAGGATAGCTTAGCTGTCGTCCACTATGTATTACCCTATATAAAGGGCTAAATGAGTCTGTTGAAAGGAGAGATCTTTTTGAATTGTGAAACAAGTCATTAGGAGAGAGAAAATTTAAGAGCGCTTTAATTCCCAAGTGTAATTCTATTGTACTGTGTAAACATTTTATGGAATCAATTAACAAATATTCTTGATCACATATCTTTTAATGGATTAGTCCAACAAAACTGAGTGAGGGGTGTAGTGTGGGATTTCCTGCAACTACATATGCGCTAGAAACAGGGACATGAGCAGAGATTGACGAAGAAATTGGAAAGAATTTGGATTAACAGAGAAAAGGTTTGGAGAGATACTCAAGAATTCATTGAAAAGAGAAATGGCTAGAAGAAGAAACGTACAAGGGCAACCAACGATTGTAAGAAGAAGTGGGAGACTTGCTGGAGAAAGGAGGAATGAAACAGGAGAATCGTTAAGGATGAGTATGAGAAATGATGGAGAAAATCAAAATCAGCCACCGATCTCACCAAAGTAGCAAACGCGGTATGGATTATTATAGAGTAAGTGTACATACTTGGAGGTCCGATTCGAAGACGAGAGAGAAGAGGAGCAGCAGATGGTGAGTAATGGACAAGGAGGAGAAGAGCAAGGAATGAATGGAGAAATGAATCCAAAAACGAAGAAATCGCAAATGTTAGAAAGATTGAGACAAACAATACATGAAGAGAGACGACTAGAGGCGGAGGAACGAGCAAACTTGACAAGACAGAATCATGAATTGAGAATGGAAAATATGAGATTGCAAAATAGGAGATCAAGAAGTAGTGTGAGATCAAGTTCAAGGTCGACTAGGGAAGAAAGAAGGAGAGTTTTACCAACGAAAGTACCGAAGAAGAAAACCAACAGAAACACAAAATCCAAGCACAGAGCGTGGCGAGAGAAGAGGGGAAATGGAAGATCGTTATATTCCTCAGCCCGAAAATCTTCAAGATGTGCGGAATAGGGAGAATCAAGGAAACATGCAACTCCAAAGGCCGAATGACCCAAATCTTTGAAGGAAGAATGATCTTGCACGGAGAGAAGAATTGAGAAGAAACCGAGAAATTGAGGATGACATTGAGAGGCACTACATTGAACAAACGCGACTAGCTCGCGAGAGAGAAAGGATAAGAGCAGAAATGGAAAATCAAGAGATGGAAGAAGCAATCCGGCGAGAATAACCATGACAACCGGAAAGAAGGAGGGAACAAAATCGTACCAATAGAAATATTAATGAAGAATATGAGAGGGCGCAGATGAGAGCTGAGAGACAGCCAAGAAGAGAGAACAACCGATATAATGGCGTGCGAATTGAAGAAAGAAACGAAGAAGAGCGTCGCAGAGAAAGGAGAGAAGAAAATAACGAGCAAGAAGGTCAAAACAGGCACGAGCGAAGAAGGAGAGAAGCGAGCTAAAAAAAGACCAGTGGAGTCAAACTCTGAGGCAAATGAACAAATCTTAAGAGAACTGGCTCGAAATGAGAGGACTAATGAACAATAGAAGGGAAGGAGGAAGGAAACAATTGGACGAAGCCATCGCAGAGGCTGCGAAGAATCCCTTCACACTAGAAGTATAGATGGGAGGAATACCTCCTAAGTGCAATCTACCTGCATTAACCAACATCTTTGATGGAACAACTCCGTGCGATACAAACATGTCAAGGCTTATATGAGATGTATGTTGCGGTGGGAGAATCATGATGCTATACTATGCAAGTATTTCGCATCAAGCCTAATAGGAGAAGCACTAAAATGGTTTGAGGGTCTGCCAAGGAACACAATCACATCATTTAACCATTTACAAGCCACATTCCTGGGCGCATACATAAGTAACAATTCTTCACGACCTGTATTGAAGATGTATTTGGGTTGAAGCAAAGGGTTGGCGAGAGCTTAAGGCAATTGACAATAAGATGGAGGACCATGTGTAGCGAAATGGCGGGACGGGTTGAGGAAAGATACCTCATTCTCTCATTTGTGAATGCTCTCTTCGCGACTAACTTGTTATACATTCAAATTTTTAGAATCAAAAATACAATCACGATGGCGAATCATGAGAGTTACGGGAAGAATATATCGCTTTAGAAGAAAGACAGAATGAAATGAATTCTTATCCAAATACGAACACAAGCTCGAATGCTGCGAACGCAAGCTTGTTGCCTCAATTCATAAATACAATGGCGAGCACTTCGCAAGGACAAGAAGGGGAAGGCCGATGAGGACAAATAAGATAGTAGCCATGGGAAGCCACGACCAAGAAGAGTTCGAACGAGAAAGGAACTACTACAACCGTAACAAAGAATAATAAGATTCGAGAGGCTAGATCATGTACAAGAAACTTACGGTGGACGAAGGCAATATAACCATGGAGGGCGAGAGAAGTCGCGAGAATAGTATGGGAACAGTTAAGATGCCTCCACCGAATGCTAGTGTGGAAAAGATCCGGGAAGCTATACTTGTGATGGAAGATGTACCAAGACCTTGGAACGCGGGAATGGAACCGCCGCCAAAGCATGTGTCATGAGTTTTTCTCTTACCATCGCTTCCATGGACATCAAACAAACGATTGTAGAAACATAAAGAGAATTATTCTCGGGATGATTGATCGGGGGAAGCCAATCACTTTCTAAAGGGAGAAGAAAAAGGCCGACATTACCATCACCACCAGAGATGCACAGAGCAAAGTGTCGTGAAAGGAAAGGAAACATTTGTGATAGAAGTCGGGACAAAAGCTAAAAATTTGAATTGCAACTCTATTGTCCACTCCTATCGCACAATCGAAGATTTTCATGACAACGTGCTCGGAGAGTCTTTGCGAGAGATGCTAATGATAAAGAAATAATGAGTCCGGCGAGAACGACGCAGATTAGAAAAGTGGCAAATGAAGACTATTTCTTTCTCTGCAGATGAAGTGCCAAAAGGAAGAGAAACACATGATAGCCCGTTGGTTGTGAAACTAGAGATTAACCCGAAACCCGTTGATGGGGAAGATAATGAAGCGAAGCTTGTCGGGCGATCAACCGAATCCTAATCGACACCTAAGTTCGGTGAATATTCTCTTTTACCATACTTACAAGACGATGGGAGGAAAAGATGAGGATTTGATCCCCTCGACATACAAGATATATGGCTTTAATGGCACTGCAAACAAACCAAAGGGAGAGGTTCACATGAGAATACCTCTACAAGGATTATCAACCGATATTTTGTTCTCGTGGGTTGACGTGGAATCTCCATATAATGCGCCGATTGGGAGGCCATGGCTTCATGAAATCTTGGGAGTCGCATCAACATACCATCAATGTATAAAATTTCCACATCCAAATGGCATTGGTATTATACAGGAGATTGGAAGGAGTCGCAACAATGTCATGAGGTCGATGTAGAAAGTCACAAGAAAGAAATGCCAAAAGAAAAGGTTGGAAGCAACATGTGAGAGATGAGCAGAGAAAGGAAAAATTGATGGTGGATGCTATAGAAGTAAGGATCGAACATACCTCGCGAGGTGAATGCCTAGAGACAAAGCGAATATTATGGTAATAAAGAAGCAAAGGATATGAGGAACAAAAGGCATAAGAAATGAATAATCAACAAAAACAGGAGAAAAAGTAGCAATTGAAGAAATGATGTGCGAGAGTCTCGCAGCCAAGAATATATGGGAATTCAAGTTAAGAAAGAAAATGAAAATACAACAAATAAAATTTAATTGTGCGAATACTTCGTAAACAAATATCGAAAAATAATGAAACATGAATGATTGAATGATTTAACAAATATGAATGAGTAAAAGAATGGGACGAACCTTTATGGCGTGCACCCTAGTTCGCGAATAACATTTCGTAAGAGGCAAATGTAAGACCTAAAGTGCGTCATATAAGGGGGTATCTCTCAACATGGCTCAGGGGAAAGGTTACACCGCTCCTGAAGCCTGAGTCATGAAAATTTGGGGCCCATGAAAGCCTATCCGGGAGAGGTACCTTGGATTCCCAACTATATATATAAGGTTATACCCTGGTTGGGCGACCGAGGGTCTCTTCCAAGGAGTCGTGTATGCTCAAGGCGCCGGGGTACACGGTTGAGCCGAGTGCCCGGGATGGATGAACCTACCCTGGCCATTCTTGGCAAGTCTTGGCATATGTTGCACTCGCTCAAGAAAACTCCACTTAGGGTGCAGTCTTGTAACCATAAACCATATAGGTATAAGGGATAAGAGGTCACGAAAACAACCGGTTGTTGTTAAGACCGGATGGGAGGAGCTAGTCTTGTATGGCCGATGTTTCGCCTCCTTGAAGGGGCAACCGGGGAGATGATAAGGGCGACGCTCTCCATTAGGGGGGGGTGTCAAAACAGACGCAAATGTCATAAGGCTGTGTTTTCGCAAGAGAATTTAGGCTTGTCATATTTGTGCAATGATCCTGCAGAGGCAATAATACTAACGCGAGGGTAAGGCGAGATCAATGGGTCTTTACACGAAAGTGTACGGACGTCCTGCGATTTCGTCGCACGACGGCAATGTCATGGGGCTTTATATTCGCAAGGATATTTAGGCTTATCATATTGCCGCAACTAAAACATCTGCAGAGGCAAAAATACTTGAAAAATGATAAGGCAAGATCAATGGGTTTTTGCATGCAAGTGTAAAGACGTCCCTGCGATTTTGTCGCAATGAAAGGTGGCGAGGGAAGACCTCTAATTAGGGAGGTCTAACTTGGAAGACCACACGAAAATGATAAGGCAAGGTCAATGGGCCCTTGCTTGAAAATGCAAAGGCGGCTCATGACCTTGTCGCAACAAGAAGAGATAAAATAAAGACTACCGAAATGATAAGGCAAGACAAGTAGGATTCTTGATTTATGAAGATACCCGCGACCATGTCGCAACGATGCATTTCAATAACAATAAAATAATTATCCAAAGAAAATACATGATGACAACTAAAATCTTCCATCCGAAGATAAATAACGAGGCAAGTATGGGAATGGAAAGGATGGAATATTGTTATTCATCTTCTGATGAAAGAGTTATACATCAATAATGTTGGCCAATTATATTACAAGGAGTGAAGATTGAAATGTACAGATATTACAAGCAGCGAAAGAAAACAAAAAGAATTATCTCTTTGGTGATTCTTCTCCTTCATCTGATTCTTCAGTCTTATTATTCTCATCGCCAGAATTTTCTTCTTCGCTAGCCTCACTATCAGAAACATCTGAGACAGGCAGATTCTCAGGAACCTTTTCAGAAAGCCAGGGATATAAATGCAGAGGGATATTGTGGTCCTTACAAACATACTCCATGGCTCCATTGCGAAAACGAACGGCATCATTATTAAAATTCGCCACTGTCGTTAGAAATTGTTTCTTCAACTTGACATATCTATTCTCGCGATGGGAGAGACTCCTTGCGAGCTGTTCTTTTTCAATTTCAAGTTCTTCAATTCGCGCTGGAAAATTCCTGGCGAGTTGTTCTTTTTCAGATTCAAGCTCTTTAATTCTAACTTGAAGTCTCTTCTCGGATTCTACAAATAAGTAACAACAAGTTAATAATTTACAAGCAATACTACAAAAGTAAGAAGCAGTAAGGTATAATAAATAACCTTCTCTATCAGATATCATATCCTTAATCAAGGAAGTATGCTCAAAGATGAAGACTAACATCAACACCTAAGTTATTCCCGGCATTATCTAAAACTTTCGCAGCCCAAAGTGAATTCATCATCACTATTAATAACAAGAAGAGAACGAACTTGCTCTTCTCATTTTGCTTAAGTATGGTATTTTGATGAAGGAGTTCATCTCGTTCAACTTGCACACCCGAAGAGATTTGTGGAATTCTCGCTAACGCCCGTGCACCTCTGTTAGTAATGCGATCGTTCTCATCTATGAGATCACTAATTTTCTTCCTTAAAGTCTTGATTTTCTTCTCGGAATCAAGGTACATTCGTTTAAAGCGATTAGTTAAATTTAAACTAGATCTGTGTTCGATCTCTAAGAGATGATGTTTGGATTGAAGATCCTTTAATGAAAGGAGGTTAGTTTTATTTGAGGAATTACTTAGAGATTGATTGAGGTGAGTAAGAAGGACATCATCATTCATAGGCTCGGGAATGAATGGAGAAGAATGGATTCTTCTGAGAGATTATATACGTCTGCATGAGAATAATAGTCGACAAAGAAAGATAGAAGATAACATGACAAGGATTTGAGAATTGAAAATTACTATACCGTAAAGTTGCTGATTTGAGTTCTGAAGAGTAGATACTCTATCCTTTTGGGAGTCCAGATCGGCTTCTAATTTTTGAACCCTATCGCGAGATGACGCGACTTCAGCTTCCAGCTCTTGGGTCTTCTTGTTCAATTGTAAATTTCTCTTTTCAAGATTGCTGCGTCTTCTCTCGAGATCTGAGGCAACTACAAAGGAAGTTTTTCCAACCTATGAAAGAAGATAGAAAAACCGTCAATACATATATATTTTAAAAAAAAAAAAAAAAAAAAAAAAAATTAATTAACAGGGAAATATGACTGCATGCATACCAAAGACCCAAGTGCGTTCAAGAAGTCAGGAGACACAATTCTAGAAGCTCCATTGAAAGAATTATTGCCCTCTAATAAAGCAGCATTACACACATTTGCGAGAGTCCCGCAAAGGAAGCTAGGGGAGCATCTCCCATTCCTTGGAAAGAATCTGAGAAGATGCTAGATAACTGATCCATAGGGGAACCGGCCAACGGAATCTCTTTAGCGAGAGAGGAATTCGAATTATGGTTATCCTCGTCAGAAGATTCGGAGCTTGAGCTAAGGCGAGAAGAAGACTGAGTCTTTCGCTTCTTAGTTAAGGGAGCAGAAGATCTACCTTTGCGAACGACTGGTTTTTACCCTTACTTTTAATTTTCAACTCCACTGCAGCTTCTTCAACTCCAACCTTCGCATATGGTTAAAAATAAGAAACAGAGGCAACAATATTGTTTCAAATAACAAAGGAAATATTTCTTACTTCACCCGTAAGTTTATCGAAGTATCGTCAGTACTCTCCAACGGATCGTCCTTGTAGCTTCTTCTCAATCTCATGATCTGAAAAATTCCACAAACTCAAAGAAATATAGAAAGAAATTTGTGAGGGCAAGATTTGAAGTGGAAAACATACCTCTTTTGCCTTGTCGGGCCATTTGAATTCCCAAGGATGATATCCTGCGAGATTCGCAGAAGAATATGCGAGCCCGCGATGTAAGGGCCATTTAAAATCAAGGGTACAACCCACCACTTCTCATCCTTGGAGTGGCGAGGAGAAGTATTATTGCCCGGGTGCCAGTCAATATCTTGCATGAGTAATTTATCCTCAGGGACGTTATCCTTCTTTTTCAAGCGAATGCCCCAATGAGATTTCGCGTTCCTCATCTTTATCACTTTGAATAATTTTCAAAAAGTTCTCTACAAAGTGTATTTCTCGGCTTCTATTTCCAAGTTTGCGAAATCGGGGTTTCTAACGGTATTAGGGTATAAAGATCCTTTGCCAGACCACGGTTCGCGAACTCAAGCATTAGGCGAATGCAATCGCCACATAATTGATAAACAGCCAGAGAATTTTTCATGGGCCAAGATTTCATAAAATAAGGGCATCTCAGATTGTATAAGGGAATGGGAAGCCTGCGAGAAGCCGACCTAGCGAGACTATAATTTTTTGATCATCACATTGATGATCGTAAAAGCAACTTTTGCGAAAGAATAGATGAAGGTTCTTGATCAGGAATGGTTGATAGAGTAAAACCCTTCTCAAGCAACTTCTGTTGAACTTCATCAAAAGAAGCTTTGTATGCACGACTAATGAAAGCCATTATCAGTATGGGAATGGATGGGAGATTGGAGATTAGGATCAGCGTTAGAAGGGATGAAGAAAAGAGTTACAGTAGCAGGAGCGTAAATTGCGGAAGGAGAGAGTAAAGAAAAGTTGCAGAGAGAAATTAAAAGAAGAAAAGAGGAGGAAAAGAAAGCTATATATAGAAAAATCAAAAAAGATTCTTGAGAAAAACGAGGGCATTTAATGCGAGAAGAGACACGAACGGACGAGAATAAACGGGTGGAAGAGACGTGTCAAGTAAAGACTTTAATAGTCAAAATCAGGTAATAGTACGGAGTCAAAACAGATAAAGATAAGTAGTTGCGGCAAATCAAAATATTGATTCTCATGATATTCTCTCCCTCGCAGAGGAGATGTAAGGAGAGACAGGAGACGGAACTTCATATATATACTACAAAGAAGCTTCTAACTTCGCTAAAAGAATAGAGGCAAGTACGTACTTTTCAAGAAAAGTATTCTTTCGCTCGTTCCTTCACCAATTGCGACCAAGGATTATTACAACAATGAATTTTTCCTTCAAATCGCCCTTCAAGCAATATTCAAGGAAAAAGAGGCAAGATGTAGGATCATAATATCGCAATGACAAGGTTCGGGGGATTAATAAACGACGGCGTCGCGAGGGAGTCGCAGAGAGTTAAGATAAACGACGCGATGAATAACGACCAACAAAACAAATGGAAGACATGAAACCCGGCGAAGGCTAAGAAGTGTCGCGAGAATAAATATTTGTGCATTTGCGACACTTCGCGAGACATTCTAAAAATAAAGGATAGCTTAGGCTGTCGTCCACTATGTATTACCCTATATAAAGGGCTAAATGAGTCTCATTGAAAGGAGAGATCTTTTGAATTGTGAAACAAGTCATTAGGAGAGAGAAAATTTAAGAGCGCTTTAATTCCCAAGTGTAATTCTATTGTACTTGTGTAAACATTTTATGGAATCAATTAACAAATATTCTTGATCACATATCTTTTAATGGATTAGTCCAACAAAACTGAGTGAGGGGTGTAGTGTGGGATTTCCTGCAACTACACTTAGAAAAGAGTAATCAGGAATAGTACCAAACAAAAGCTCAAAGGGAGATTTAAAATTCAGAACTTTTGTAGGTGTCCTATTAATAAGATAGGTGGCAGTTAATAATGCATCATGCCACATTTCTTTAGGACAAGAAGCAATAAACAACAAAGTACTTCCTATTTCAGTAATGTGTCTATGCTTCCTCTCAGCTAGACCATTTTGTTCTGGGGTTTTAGGACAAGAAATTCTAACATAAATACCATTTTGTTCAAGAATAACTTTGAATGGACCTTTTACAAGTTCAGCAACACCATCAATTTGAAAAGAACTAAATTTTGTAGAAAATTGATTTTCAGTATGCTTTTTTTAAATGAGCAAAACATTGTGAAGCACCAGACTTCAGTTTCATTGGATAAATCCAACTGAACCTGCTAAAATCATCAATAAAAACAATATAGTATTTATAACCATTTAAAGAAGGGACAGTTGGTCCCCATACATCACAATGTATAAGAGACAAAGGATTATATTCATGTGAAGCAGATAATTGAAAATGTAATCTTTTGCTTTTAGCAAGTTGACATGGGTGAAATATAGAGGAAGGAAGAGGAGTTGATAAAACAATTTGTTTTGAAGAATTTTTTTTTTTGAACAATAAAACTAGATGGATGTCCTAGTCTGTTATGTCACACTTGAGAAGGAGCAGACAAAGAAGCATATAAACAAAGATTTAAGGATGGAGACAAAAAACAATGACATATAGGATACAAATTATTAATCACATTCTCATTAGCAAGCAAAACATGTGTATCCAAATCCCTAATCTCATAACCAGAAGGATGTAGCTTAAAATAACAATGATTATCTCTTGTAAATCTAGTTATTGACAACAAGTTATGTTTTATATCTGGAACCAACAAAACATTATGAAGCCTAAATCTAGTTTTGGGTGTTTGAATAGTAGATGTCCCGGTAGAAGAGGTAATAAGAGACTTACCATTGCCAACTTGAACTGTCTCCTTTCCCCTGTAGTTAGAAGTATTTTGAAGAAGACCATCATTTCCAGTCATATGAGCAGTAGCTCCAGAATCATAAAGCCACTGTGGAGTCTCAGATGTTGAAGGAGCAGAATCATTTGAAAAATGCAGATCTTCTCCAATTGGTGAAAAAGTTTGTTGTTGTTGAGCCACATTTGCAGAACTATTGCCTGAAGAAGATGGAGGTGGATGGTACCTAAAATGACACCTACTAGCATAATGGCCCTTCTTTCTGCATATCTGACATTCAGCTTGAGAAAAATATCTCCTCCCATTTGCAACACCAGAAGAAGAAACATCATAAGTTCTATTTGACTTCCAATTCTGAGCATTCCTATTATTATTAGAATTACCACTTCCTGAGTTCTTATTCTTTCTGTGCATCAAAAACTATACTTGTATCTTGATGTTGGTCAACTAACCACTGTTCATGATTTAGTAATCTTAGTTTTATTTCAGCAAAAGTAAAAGGAACTTCTCTATTTTTACATTGCAAAACCATCATACTCCCTTCCTAACATACATGACTAGATCTGATTCACACACCTTTTCCCCTATTACAGCTAAGAATCAATAATTGATTTCAAATTTTGAAGATAAACAAGAATTGTAGAATTACCTTTCTTGCAGCTATGTAACTGATTCCTTAACATACTTTTCCTAGCCATGAATTTATTCTTGAAACTCACTTCAAGAAAAAGACCAAATTTCATGTGCAGTCGACAGACCCAACACATCTCCAGAAACATAAGGTGTAAAAGTATCTTTCAAACATCTCATAACAAAAGAATCTGCCTTTTCCCAATAAACCCACTTTGGATTGAGTGAAGGAACACCATTAATCAAAATATGTTTCTCTGGTTCTACTTCTTCTCCATTAACATATCCATACAAAGAAGCAGAATATATTATTGATTCGAACTGATCACGCCACAAAAGAAAATTTGTGGAATCTAATTTTGATGAAACGAAATTACCAATATTAGTAAAAGGTATAGTAAAATTACTCTAAGCAGCAACGGAATTGTGAGCCATATTTCTTCTTCTTGTGTAGACAATTACTGACATGAAAAGTTATTAGAAAACTTGTTGAGTAGTAACAAGAACCCTAATCATGTTCTTGAATTTGTTGAAAAGAAAGATGAATCTGAGAAAAGGTTATTATAAAAGTTGTGTAGAAGATTAACAGAACTGCTGAAAAGATTGTTTGCAAGAAAAATAATAATTTAGAATCTCTGGATCGAACCGAAAGATACCATGAGAAAACTGGTAATGTTATTGATAGAAACGATAGTTCTTACAGGGACCATCATATGCCTTAAATAGGCAATGATTAACACACACTTCTTTCACACACTCACAATACAAAACATAAAGGTCAAGTCAATGTTGACTTGACAGACATATTGATACACTTCCTAATAGATTCTTTGCTAGGTTTTCACTAACCAAGAAGAATAAAAATGAAGGAGAACGAAGAAGAATGAAGGAGAGCGAAGAAGAAATGAGGTATAAAATGGCCTAAACAAATTGAGTATGGTACAATGGTTTCAGATTAACAGAAAGAGAGAGTTATTTACTTTACCATGGATGGTTTGGTTAAGTTAACCACTGAAGGACTGGAATGTCAATTCAGGCCGATCCGGGAGCAACGCAATGGTGTTCCGAAATCCGATATCCGTTTCCGAAAATTCGACATCCTATAAGATTTAATCCGACATATCAGATTTCGGATATCAGAATCGGAGATATTATCGAATATTCCCTCTTAACCCTATCGGAATCGGATGAGGGTCATTCCGTTAGGTTAATATCCGACATCCGATATCCTAGGGGTGTAATTGTAATTTCCAACCCCTAGGTATTAGATGTAGAGAAGAATTACTCTTTGATTCTTTGGTTTGAGTCTCTTTAACATTTTCTTCTTCTCATTCTTAACAGAGATGGTTTGATCTAGAGATAGGTATATAGATTAGATAGGGTTTGATCGAGAGATAAGTATATAGAGATCTATAGATTCAAAAGGAGGGTTTGATTGGAATCCAGAGACTAAGAGAAAGATTAGTTTTTGGTTTTGATTTAGATCTGTAGAAGGTGATGTTTTGATTTTGGTCAGAGATTTTTCATTCAGAAAACAAGTAAGTAATCTAAACGACTAAACCCCTTTGTTTATTTTTGTTAAAATCAACTCATTGTTGATGTTTCTGAAATTAGGGTTTGAGATATCTGAAATTAACAAATTTCGAAATTAGGTTTTCATTTTTTACACAAATCGATTGCAGCTTGCCTGGTGTTTGATTGTTGTTGTTATTATTGTTGTGAAGCATGAAATTGACATGAGCCTGGAATTTGAGGTGGATATTTTGAAATTGCTTTTCAATTTTCATGAAATTGACATGAGTCTGAGATTTTTTATGGTTTCGAGTAGTGATATTTTGTACATGGTCGTCGGTAGTTAGGGATTGTAGTCCTCAATCTGGTATAGAACTTTGAGCAATTTGTACTCATTTGGGAACCATTTGTGAATTGTATGTTATGGTAAGCACTAGCTTCCAGTGAAGCTAAACGTATCTCAGCATGCATATTGTTCTCGTCAGGTTATTTTAGCTTGCTTTTATTGTGTTTAGCTTGTCTGGAGGTTTAGGTTTGATGCTTTAATGATCTGTGAGGGGAATTCTTAGTTTATAATTATGATAAAAGGTTGTGCAAACAGGAGGCTAAATTGACTGATTAATAAGCTGTCTTTACTTTTACAGTTAGTGACACATAATGAAATTGTGCAACCTTTCTTTGCTTGCTTTCTAATTATGTGATCAAATGTTGCCTTGAACTGCATGTGAAATATTTTTTTGTTTCTTGAATTTTCTTATCAAGTGATTCTTTGTGAATGTAGATATGGAAATCATGGACTGAAGTGAAGTTGATGCAATAATGCAACATGCCAGGCAACCAAGAAAGATCACACTACTCACTAGCGGGTTGACATTGTTAGCCTCTGTTAGACATTATTTTTTCTTTTTTGGCTTTGTTGTAGCCTGTTGTGTACTTTCTTTTGCATTCACTAGACTGGGAGTAAACTCTAAACATTGTGCCTGTGTGGGTTTGTACTTTTCACTGAACATTTTTTTTTTTTTTAAGTTTTTAGTTTTTTTCTTCTAGTTACCGGATTTTATAGGAAAAAAATCCGATATCCGATAACTTAACCTTAACCTTATCGAATTGGAATTTTGGATTCCGCCGGATATTATCAGATACCGGATATCCGATAATCCTTAACCTTATCAGTACTGCCAATATCCACAGGATATTTATCCGTTGCCCGCCCTAAGAATCACCCATTTGACTCTGTCCATCGATTTGGATTGACTGAAATACCTAGCTCAGACTCCAACCTTTGGTTTTCTGGATTGCTCTTTTTTTTCCATATGATTTTACCATTCTCTCATCAATAAATAAATACAAACAAAACACTACTACTGCAGTGGGGTCGTTACACAGCGAAGGGTCAAGCTCGCTCGCAGCGCCACTTGTAAAATATGAAAAGAATCTACTGTACTCTATCTCAATGCGAGTCATACAACACCACTACCATATATTCACGAACTTAACTGATCCGTGCAGGTAATACAGTAAAAATTCGATAAATTAATAGTCTTGGACTGCTAAATTCTATCAATTTAGCGAAGTATTACTTTATCGATAAATTAATAAATTATTATTATATCGAAACATACCAAATTTAACTTTAAATTTATAAAATAAGCGTGGAGTATCAAATATCTAGAGATTTAATTTGCAATTCAAATTGTTTTCTAATTATTTTATTGGCATATTATGTGTATAAATGTATATATTTTAATGTTAAAATTAAAATAAGAAAAAAAACACAATAAAATCATTTCAAAACTTCTCATAGTAGTATAGATGAAGTCCAATATATTATAAATGCGTACAAAAACAAATAACCGGTAGATGTCTATTTTAATAAGCATCGTAATATAATGCTATCACACCGATTATTAATTTATATATTATTTGGGCCCTATTGGAAGCTTAAAATTTTTATTATCTTATAAATTTAGCGAGGTTATTAATTTAGCACATTGGCCCATGTCGAGACTGGCAAAAAATATTATCTTAAAAAGTTATTAATTTATCGCGGATTAATTTAACGAAGTTCTACTTACTTAATTATTATCTTGAGTTAAACAAAACAAAAACTACGATACGTCCTAAAAATCGTTTTCCATACCCTCCGTCCCACTAAATACCACTGACAATTCTCTTAGATTAAGAAAATTGCAGTTAAATTTTATATGTTTTTTTCTTATTTTGCCCTTGAGTTAAACAAATTACAAAAAAATATGGGTATATATGAAAAATTAACGTCCTAAAAATCAGAGAAACTTTTCCATAGATACGAATGTATTATGATTAAACAATGACTACGATCCAAATATGTCATCAGCGTTGTAATCAAGCGAATTCCCCCATCTCTCTTTCTCTCTCCCTGTTTCTCTTTTGTGTGGCTCATCACTGTTGATTTTTTAGGGTGTCAAAAATAAAAATAAAACCCCATTAATCGCGGATACTAATTTTCAAATAAAATTTCTGTTAAAATTTCAATTCATTTTCCATCCCAGGGGTTTTCTTTGTTTTCATTTTTACGCCATGTCCTCTAAAACAATTCTTCTTCCAATCGTCACACACACCGAGAAATCCAAATCAAAATTTCGGAGATGACTATATATCGGTTCGATAAATTAAAGAAAAAAAGGACAATATTGAGATCTCGAGTGAACTAGTTTTAGCTCAAATAGATAGTAGTTAGATACTACTAGTAGCACTAGTATTGGTAGTGATAGAGAGTGTATGTGTATCAGTGATTTATAAGCCCAAGAAAATCTGTATCTATTTTCTAGGGTTTTAGGAATAAATTAGATTATGAGGAGAAATTGGAGAGGAATTTGAGGGGGATTTCTTTTTGTTTTGATTTAGAGGTGAAAGGAGAAGGAAAGATGATAGCATCAGGGGTGAATTTGGTGATGACAGTAATTGGATTTGCAGTAAGTACGATGTTTATTGTGTTTGTATGTACAAGACTCATTTGTGCTAGAATTCAGTTGAATGCTGCTAGGCGTTCATTTCCAACAGCTACAAGATCTGATCTCGGAATGGTAATTTGCATCTCTATCACATTTTTTCTTTTTAATTTTCCAATTTCATTTCTGGATTTGTCGATCTTTAAAAACTGGAAATCGTGTAAGTTGATCATGAATTATAGAGTATATAAGATGAATTTTTGTTGTTCTGATCTTTTCTGTGCACATTTTGATGTATTTTTTGGGCGATATCTTTTCAATTTTGGTTGGAGAATTAACGGGGATACTTTACCTTATGACCATGATGTTGTACGTTGATTGCAATATGCTTAATCCCAATTACTGTAAAATTTAGTGTTTTCTGAGTTATCTTGTGCATTTGCATTGTAGAAATGAATTACACTAATGCAGTGTGTGGAACTCTGAAGTAGTAATGTTGTAGTCTTTTATTTCCTTGGACTTAAATCCTTACATTTATCTTTCTTGTTTCATTACTCGCGATTGACATGGAACAGTGACATTTAGCAAATTCGCACATGTCATTTAACTTCTCTATTTTGTCTAAACAGCTAGAGCGCGGGCTTCATGGCCTTGAGCCTGTTGTTGTGGCCAAGTTTCCTACGAAGAAGTTCAGCGATGACTACTTCGCATCTTGTACCGATACCCAGTAAGAGTTTTCGTTCCTTTTATTTCTGTTATTCATTTGTGCATAAGAATATAAGATGCTCCATAAGAATATAAGATGCTCCTTAAGGAAATGGAAATGCATTTTTACAATCTATTGCACTTGTGGCACAAACCAAAGTCCTAACAGTTTGAAAGGAATAGTAGCGGAAGAGGTGGCTCTGATCTTTCTATAAGCTTGCTATACTAATTTTGCTATCCCTCATTTCAGAAAACAATATAAACTATTTAGGTACATAATCCCCTCATAAATAGGATATATATTTTTCCCCACGTACATAGTGAAATTATTACTTTTACAGTTTGATAAGTATAAACCATTCGCATTGGGTTGAGAAGACGTCCTCGCCTTTGTAGCTTTTCATATCAATCCCACACTTGGTTTTATGCCGTTGGCGTTGATCCATATGAAACAGCATAATCTCCACCACCACCACTACACACACATTCCACCTCAGTGCGGCCAGTTTATCAGCACCCTATAGCATGAACATGGCTGGTCTCATAGCACCGGCAGGATTTTTTGCTTCAAAAATAAAATAAATAAATAAATTGGGGATTCTTTTTTTTTTTTTTAATTTTTTTGCTGCTATGCATGCAATCTAACTTGAAAGTGGTGCAAGTGAATGTATGGGATGAACTTGCGGATAAGCTTATCTAAAGACCAGGGAACTGGGAACCTTCTTTGATGTCCATAAGACGGCCCTATAATGCTATCTTCATAAATGTTTTGACAAATTATATAATGCCTAGTAAATTAGCTTCACATTGTCACATCCTGTCATGCTAAGTATTCTTTTCTCCTACCTTTTAATAAATAAATCAGAATGTTTACTTATTTGTTGTAGTTGAAATGCTTCTGCTTTGTATGAGGAAATATGTCTCCGCTTCCTGGTCATGACAACCAGAATTTTTTAAGAGTGTTGCCCTTTAACAGGTCACTGGCTTATTTATAGTGCACATTCTTGCCCTAGTAGTACTTACAGTGCGACTCAAATATGGACTTACAGTTTGCAACTGGTGTTTCCCTTTCTGGCGTTAGCTGTTTTCCTCTTTCTTGTTTGGTCGTTAAGTTTTATTATGTTGGTTTTGCAGGTGCACAGTGTGTTTGTCAGAGTACCAAGAGAAGGATATCTTGCGTATCCTTCCCTATTGTGGGCACTTCTTCCACGTCGGATGCATTGATATTTGGCTTCAGCAGCATTCTACTTGCCCCGTTTGTCGAATTTCTCTTCGTGATTCTCCAGAAAGAAAACGTGCGATGCAACCTATGTTCTCTTCAGCAATCAGACCTCATATGGATTCTCTAGACTTGCATCCTTATCGCTGTCCCTATACCAACCGAAGTTTTTCTTCAAGATCTATTGACAATCGAAGGATGGATCCCATTCAAGAGGATCAATTGACATCTGAGCTTAATACAGCAGAAACTGTGGGAAGTATCTCCATTCAGTGTAATCATGTTCCCAAAACCAGTTTTGAAGAATCTAAAGAGAAGCAGGTTGAGAGTCCATCCAACTAAATAGTTAGACCATGTGCTTTATGGTAAGCCGAAGCTACGTCTTTCTTTGAGACTTCCCAAAAATAATTGGAAGTTCACTCAACTATCTTATAGGAAGTTGATTTGTCTTTTTAAGCGTGGCATTCATGTACATATCACAATGTCAGTGGTTTATGATCCGGTAAACTGTTTTCTTTACAGTTTGCAAGTTCTGTAAAACAAAGATGGAGGGTAAATCAGGTTTGTTGCTGGTGGCGGTTCCCACATTTCGACCTCACTTCTCTTTACTCGTATGTGAAACTGCAGCTCTTTCATTATTTTCGCGTGCCTGTCCTATTTTTTGTTCTTAGTTCTTTGATTACAAAAGCTCACATGCACTGTCAGTGGGGTTGCGAATATTGTACCCAAGTAGCTGCTGCAACTATGAAATGATATGACTACCTGTCCCTGCACCTTGTTGCCTTTCTTGTATTCTAGGTTCCATCCATCAGGTAGCACCATGACCCCACAACCTTGTGATTATTATTAGCAGCCTCTGAATGCAAGTTGTTGCACCTTGTTGCCTTTCTTGTATTCCAGGTTCCATCCATCAGGTAGCACCATGACCCCACAACCTTGTGATTATTATTAGCAGCGTCTGAATGCAAGTTGTAGGGGTGAAACGGCCCTGTGCTCAAGTGCCATTGATATGTTAATCTAGATTTGTCTCTATTCCATGAATATTCAAGTCATGGAATCGCGATTCGATGTATGCCGACAAACTTGAGAAACTACCCTCCGTTCTACAGAAAGAAAGTCATGGAAAACTTATAAAACATGTGATTGCATGACAACCTTCAGAGATTAAGAGAAGCTTATACAGAACCAAACCTCAAACAGAGCATGTTATCTTATAACTACATAGTAGATACATGTCCACCAGTAGGCACACTACAAACCCTACCATTAGGAAATTGAGGAGGAGTTATAATTAGGAAAAAGAATAAAATGAAGACACAAAAGAAGACACGGATGCTTATACATTGTACCTTCGATCCTGCGTTTAAAATGAGCTAACCTTTATTACCTGTGCTTCGTGCTGCTGTTGTCAATATGAGAAAAGAGAGGGCCCAATGGAAAGCATTAGACAAGGTTCTTAGTAGAAACTAGTGTCCAAGCTCAGTATAAAGCGAGTGAGAGGTTCACAAATTCACAGTTCACAGTGTAATTCTTCTGCTTGAAGAAACATGGGAGATCTCAAGCATATTGTTGTGGCCAAGTTCAAGGAAGGTGTAAATGTGGATGAAGTAGTCAAGGGAATGGAAAAGCTGGTTTCAGATGTAGAAACCGTCAAATCTTTTGAATGGTAATTTTTCTTTTAGCAACTCCATCTCTTACTTTGCGCCACAATTTTCTCATTCTTTACCTTCACTATGTTGCATCTTTGAAACAAACACACTTAGCAGCCACTATTTACAGCAACCATGTCAACTGACTATGTGGACATTGGCTAGGAAGCATGCCGTGCTACAGAACATACTTGCAACCTATAGTATTTTATGCAACCCAAAATCTACCTTTTTTAAGTATTACAATTTACAAGGGAGCTAGGAATCCCAAGTATTGATGTACCGCCGGATTAACCGCTAAACAGAAAAATGTCGTTTGAATACGTTTGTTTGAACTATTTTGTTGTTAACAGGGGTCATGATGTTGAAAGTAACGCTATGCTGACACAAGGTTATACTCATGTATTCTCGATGACATTTCGCAATTCAGACGATCTTACTGCCTACCTGGGACATCCTAGTCATGTTGCATTCTCTACTACGTTTTTAGAAGCGATTGAGAAGATCTTGCTGTTTGATTTCCCGGCTGTAGTAATTAAAGCTTCAGCTTGATCGAGAAAGAACAAAAGAAATGTGTACTTAAAATGTCCTTTTAAGTACTCTGAAGTTAATGTATTATGGTGTGTTGTCTTAATATGTTTTCGTTTATGATTTGTTTTTGTCTTCGTTTTAAGTTTACTATGGAGGTACATATCATCCTCATCTGTATCATCAGATTTGACAAACTCACCTTCATGGATAATCTATTCTAGTGCAATTTGATTTGGTATCTTATGATGCGAGCTATCCATGAAATAAATATTCTCCAACTTTTTTCTAGCATTGATTAAAAAAATATGTGAGTCATAAAAGGCTTCTCATATGGTGGAGTTTTATTTACTTCTTCTACCACACAAAAGCCAACTTTTACAGACAGCAGCATATGGAGAACACAGATAAAAGGAGCAGAAAAATAATGGAGGACCCATGTCAAGAACTGATTACATTTCTCGACTAAAGGCAAAAGAAAATTATCTTTGTTTGAAATCAATGGGACAGTATTATTCAACAAAGTGTCATTGAAATGTACACCCGAAGAATCAAACCATTACACTGTATTGCTACATAGTCATTAAAATGTGTGACGCTGTTCTGCGGAAAAATCAAGCGTTCAGGCTGATTTAGGAATTAGGATTAGAGAATAATGTATGCAAGTTAGATTCTTGACTTTATCTCCACAAAGAAGAAAAAAGAATAATTTCATTTCTCAAAAGTAGATTCTCTACCGTTGAATACTTTAAATTGTTTTCGTTAAGCTCTTCTAATCTTACTAAATTAAAACAACCGGTCATTGAATCCTTTTCTTCACCCCTGAGAAATCTAATCCTGAAATAAGAAAACAAATGGAGAAAATCAAGAACTTCAATACTTTCCACTTTCTCTTCCTCGAACTAACAATCTTCTTCTTGCTCTTTTCCCCAACAATAATAATTCAAGCCACTCCCACAAGTTACTGTGGTAAAATCAAAATTCAAAAACCGTTCTCTCTTCAGAACTACAATGAACCCTCTTCAATTCTAAGCCAAGTGCTTCTTTGCAAATCTCAAAATCTTTATTTTAGAACTTCTATTGGTCTCTTCCCAGTCTCCTCAATTGATTACGGTTCCAAAACACTCACTATTTCTCACTTCTCCTCATGTGCTTCAGCTTCACAAAAGTTTATCTCCCCAAATCTCCTCACAGCTGGTTTTCCTTCTCTTACTGATAAACCCAATTCTCTTTTACTCTTTAACTGCTTGAAACAAAGCAAACCAGTGTCTTCACTTTCTCATAACTGTACTAAGTTTTATGGCTGTGAAAAAATGTCCACGTCTTTAGAAAGTTCGTCTTCTTGCTGGTTAGTTGATGATTCAGAGAAACTAGAAATCGGTTTTGATCCAAAAGATTTTAACTGCTCACACTACAGTAGAATATACAAAGATTCGTCTTTTGGTGAAAAGTATGAATTGGGAACAAGAATTTCTTTCGACATTCCTGACCATGTACCTAATGTTTGTGATGAGTGCAGAAAACAAAATGGCAACTGTGGTGTTGGTTTGAAGTGTGTTTGCTACCCTAAACAATGCAGTAAGTACTCTTTAACCCTTCAGTTTCAAAATATTTTTATTCACTTTCCATCCTAGGGCATGTGGTTAGGTGTCATGCGCGCGAGTAATTGTTGTGGTAGTGATGTGGCGCCAAGCATGGTTGATCTTAGAATTTTTTTAAGTTTCATGGTTCTGTATCTTTAAACAACTCAGATTTTTCTGTGTTGTTTTCATTTCTAATGCAGGAGACAGGGTATTAACAGGAGGAGTATCAAGGGCATTATCTGTTAATTATGTCTGTTATTCTGCTTTCTTCACTAGTATTTTGTTTGGTTTATTTCATTGATGAAATGGATAGCTACTTGTTACTAGACAAGCCATCTCATTTCCTTTGTATTTTTACTTCAATATGTAGGATTGACCTTATTCTTACTTATCCAAATGTAGCTACTCTCATAAATGAAAATGATGCTATCATTTAATTTTCCTACTAATTTATACCTATTGAGCCTGATGGCCAGCTCAGGTGGCTTATTAGAAAAGTCATCACTAAAGATAGCAATTAGATGTTGAAAGGCTTTAGTGTAGATTAATGTTAGAGAAGAACACATAATCTAACAGTCAACAACATTATTGACCTGGAATTGATTACTGGCATGGTCACATGAGTTACGAATTCAAAGAGTCCAGCACTCTTGGACCACCATGTTAGTTTTGAAAGTTTCATTAATCTCTCCTTCTTATACCTTTAATTTTTCTGTTGGGCTGTCTATTCTATTTCAGCTGCATTTCTCTCATTCACAGATTCATCGTACAAAAATAATAAATACTGTTCCAAGTGCGATATTTGAAACCCCATGTCCTAATATCAATTACTATAAGCTTACAACACTACCAAAGGTGTCAATGTTCTATTTATGAATTTCTTTCTTTCCTTATGCAAAACCAAAAACAGGACCAATTTCGAGATGGTGCTAATATATTGGGCTGCAATGAAACCTACTTTTACAAGATCATATGATTCATATCATAACGTATGTGCTGCAATCATCTGATCCTCATCAAATGCTATTATGGTTCAATGGGTGACATTTAATACTACTTGGACAGCAGTATTTAATGGTCCAGCGTTATGTGGGGAAAACGAAGAGACTAGACGGACGTACACAAATTGATTATGCGGGGCACTTGAGCATAGTGACTGGGATGTCCAAAATCCTCCCAGCAACGTGGTTTAGTCCAATGTAGTCAATATCGGCCGTATCGGCCGATATATCGGATATCGCTCTGGAGCGATACGATAAGCAGTATATCGACGATACGATATCTTCCCGATAATATCGGCCGATATGAGCCGATACGATATTTTTACGAAAATCCGATATGGGTTAAATTAGTCGTTTTAGGTAAAGATTAAAGGTATTTTAGGTTTTTCAAAGACGGGAAGGGATAAATCCTTGTTTAATTACCATTTTAGGTAGTAAACTTTAAAATTGTTGAAGTTACTCTCCTGTCTCTAGTTTGAACTTGTTTAATTATCATTTTAGGTAGTGAACTTTAAAGTTATTGAAGTTACTCTTTTGTGTTTTTGATAAAATTGATGGTATCTATTATATCTTAATAGAAAATGTGTGAAGAAAATGTTTTCTATAAAATTATAGTCTCTAAATTTGGAACCGATATTATACCGATATTTCAACGATAATATCCCCGATATAAAGCCGTACCAGTGTATCGGTCCCGGCCGAGATAAATCGATATACGATATTAACTACATTGGTCTAGTCCGATTTCAGCTCTGTTCTCCTCCAAGATCAAACATAAAAGTGACATCGATCCCTAATCTTGGTAATTTCTTAGGGGAAACTAATTTTCCTGTAGGGGAGGACTTTGGTCTATCTAATTTTGACTTCGGGTGACAGACTACAAAGAATATTTTACCAAGGAGACATTGAGAATATGAGATAACTTTATCCCGGAAGATTCTATGTGAAATCTCGGAGTCTTTATCCTCAAACTTTATACCATAATGTATGTATATTAAGCATTTTTGCAAATTTTGTATATTGTTAAATTTGTATAATATAAAGAAACAATACCATATTTATTTATTTATTTTTGAGTTTTTTAAGGTTGGATTTGATTTTTATTACTAAGTTTCCATGTGTAAAATTTATCTTGGCGAGATCTCGGTGGAATATTGCCCGTTTCTGCGAATTCCTCAGTCAAATCTCGTCTCGTGGAGATTAAAATACTCGCCACAACTATGGATCGGATCCGAGATTCTCAGCTGTCTCGGCCGAAGTTGAACACATTGGTTCGAAGTTATATGAATAATTATTTTGTTTCCTAGAACAATAGTAATGATTGATTCACCATGTCTATCAGTGGCGGAGCCACTCAGGGACTAGGGAGGACAATTGTCCTCCCTAGTTTTTCCCAAGCAATAAATTAGTGATATAATTTAGTTAAGGTGAATATTTATCCTCCCTAAATTTAGGTGAAAGTTAGCTAACTGTTATTAGAAAAATAGGATAATTGATTAGTTAATCTTATAAATACTACAATTATTTATCTATTTAGTGGTAACAGAAAATTATTCACTTATAGATCCTATTTAACTACAATTCGTTGTTTAATTATATGCTTAAATTATGTTAAGGTCTTTAAATTGCCTTAGTTAGTTTATGAGTTTCCAAACTAAGATTTTTTTCTTAACGAGGAGAATATACTTCTATTGTTGCCGAAAATGTCTAAAAAAAGATTTGCTGCCTTCGGTGGCGATGACTATGCAATGTTATCATCTTTCGTTATGTATATAATTTCCCCCCAACGGTACCTTTCTGGTTCCGCCACTGATGTCTATACGTAATTAAGAGGGAGAATCTACACCAATTATGGGTTGGTCCCTGATGCATAGTGGTATTTATAAAATATCATTTCACCCTTTTTATTATGTTCTTTATTTTATCAATTTCTTTTAGGTTATTTCCTAGCTTATCCTTTCTCTCTACTATATAATGTAAAACCCTAACTCTCATTTGTGGGCTAAGTTTTGTTTTAAGAAAGACTATGTTAGAATCCTTGTTTTCCTCTTTCCTTCAATCTTTTTGTTTCAGTTGAGTTGATGTTAGGAGATGCCTCAATAAGCTTGTAACTTCCAATTGATTTTGGGTAGAAGTTCTAAGTATTATAGAAAAGAACTTTAATTTTTGTTTCTTCCTTATTCTAAGGGTAAAAGAAGCTTAAATTCAAATGTTAGTAATCCAATTTTATGGTTTTTTGTTTCAATTTCAACATTATTATTGCAAGTAGAAGTAATACTTTACATTAATCCCTCAAATTTGTACTGTAAGAAGAAAATCCTTAGGACCCTCCACCCTTTGGACTAACATGGGGCTGGGAGGGGTGGGTCCCACTGGTTTTCCTCTTGCGTTACAAATGGCGGATCCCAACCCACAATAAGTTTAGACTTTTCGAACTAAATAATATAATGTACTCACATATCAACTGGTTACGAACGTTATGTTTATCGTCAAAGGTAATTGCTGCACATAAGGATAAGCTCCTGGTTGAAGCCTTTTATAACAATTTTGTCTAGTCTTCTCAAGTTCCCACTATTTTCTTTTTTGTATAACAAACCGTTTTAAACAAAATAGAAACCCATGATAACCTTGTCTACGATGGTGTTTCACTTCTCTAAATATACCTGTGTTAGTTTATGGAAGCTCAATTCAAAATGTGTCGAGTTACATTATGAATATTGTGGCTTTACAGGCTAGTGTTAATTGCTAATTAATATGTTCAGTTGTCTTGTTTACGAGCTTTCTGTGGTTGCTAGTGTTAATTGCTAATTATTACTCTTTTCGTTTGATACTCTTGGAACTTGTAGATGGATGATAAGCAAGCAAATGACCTGAAAGTAGAAACCTTGTGTCCATTTTGTTGATATGAGAGCTGCATGTACATGTTTTGTTTCTGTTTACGACTAGTTTTTGTTTTTCCTTTATTGCAATTTCAATATGCCAGTGAAGTTGGAATATACATGGGTCTTACTGTTCTACCCTGTTTGTTGGCATAACTTTCTACTTGGCCAATTTTGAAACTAGAACCCTGTGGACCCACATCCCTCATTATATAGAGGTTCAGGATACTGTTCATGTTACGATTTTTTTGACAGTGTTATACAACTGCGCATTCATATGCACTGTAGACATTTCTAGTGTTGTAGCAAGTGAAATAGTAGTGTATTTGATACTTGATAATATTTGGGATCAGATCATCAGGTTCTCAGATTCACCAGTTCCTAGCTCGCTCAACCAAACTTAAGTGGAATGTGCCTTGGGTGATCACTAATCAATGACCCACCTACATCATTACATCTCTTCTCACACCAATATGAGATGAAAAGGGATACCTGCATATGCTTGTGCATATTTTTCATCCACAAAAATTCATGTTACTATTGCTGTCTATGTTGGTGTGAAGCAACAAAATTATAAAGTATGGTGTTTGTGTATTCATGCAGCGTTATTATATTTTTGTATGGTCACAGAAACTCCTAATAGAGATATGGATCTATTTTGAAAAAACTGGCAGTAATGTTTCTTGATTAATTTAAATTTGGCATCTTCTTTAATTTGGAAAATGGAGAAAACTGTATACACTTCTTTGCATTTTCTGTTTGGAGACGATGATTATATTAACCTGCTTCGCGGGTGATATTTTTATCCTACTACTACACCTGTTACATTGTGCATTTTTTGGTGACTCTGTTATGCAGTAATAATAAAGTAGATGTTGACACTTGGAAGGATTCACCCAGGTCGATGCTACCCATTTACAGAGAGCTCATAAGAGAGGGCCTTCGCATTTGGACGTTCAGGTACTTCTTATTCTATGCTGTTGTTTCCGTTTTAGTAAAGGTTGCATGAAGTACCAGTAGGGTTTCTTTTGAGTTGAGACTTGAGACTATGCATAAAAACTCCCCTGCCTCTGAGTTTATGTTAAGGCATGTAAATATTTTATAGGCTTGGTATGCTAGAATTCTGAGATTAGATTGTCAGTGGACCTTGTGATCTCGTATTTCTTTTACAAATGATGAAAAGTTTGTTGAGGATCTTGTGAAGTGCCCAATAGATTTAGCTCTGTAGTGGTTATAATAAGAATCATGAACCTATTATCCTAACAGTCTCGATCACTTTTATGTGACTTGGTTTTACTGTGTTTTATAATTTGATCAAGTGCTGTCATCTGCGTGCAGCCATTCATCGAAGAATTTAGCAGTGAATAGCTTCATCATGTTTGGGTTGCCCTTGTAATATATCATTCTACCCAGGAATTTTATTCGATCACATTGACTCCATAGGTATAGCAAATTCTACACCAAATTCTTTCACTTGTTCTTTCTTTCCCAAAATTGGCAATACATACTTCACATATGTGGTTGCTTCTTTGAGTTCAGAATTGGATTCTAATTATGTCTTTTACTCGTAGATTGAGTTAATGTTCTTCCACATGTGGTAGTGTTTGGAATGAAAAAGACTTCTCAGAATGTAACGACATAAGGTTAGGGTTTTCATAGTTTCAAATTTAGAAACTTGTGTTTATAACATTTGGGATTATCCATAAGTTGTTTAATATTATATGGATTTTTGGTAAGTTCATCTATTTACTCTTTTGATGTATGAATCGTTCTTGATGGATTGTAATGATCAATAATTGTTCTTGATCGATTTTGACGATATAGAGGTTCCATCCAAATTGGGTCTTCTAGTTCATCTAGAATGGTGTATGCATGCACGTCCAGAATCAATTTATATTCAGGTGCAGAGATCCGCCGGAATTTAGCCGGCGGCAATTTTTTTGACCTGATAATTGTTTTGCAACGTATATAAATGTAGTAAAACTATCCGTTGCACATATCACTTGAAATGAGCAACGTACATATCTGCTACAGAACAAAACGTCGACAGAACCAAAATGGGACCCACAAAAGTGTTAATCTATTAAATATAACCATTGCACAAATTAATATATACGTTGCACAAATAGAAAAATAAAAGTTGCTCAATATACTTTGTGCAACGAATAATTTTGCGTTGCACATCAATGCGCAATGCCGTTTTGCCAACGCTTATTACCGTTGCACAAATTCTGCGCAACGTTTATAAACGTCACAAAAGGCTGTTTTGGTGTAGTGAAAGGTTTGAGAAAAGGTGATTTTTTGTTTCTTTTTCTCTTTCTATTGGTGGTGGAGGTGTTGTCTAAACTTGTGGAGGATGCAATTAAAAGATAATGATTTCATGGATTTAAGGTAGCTGAAAATGGATTGAGGTTTCACATCTGCAATTTGGAGATGACACCCTCATATTCTTGAACTGAGAAAGTTATTGCATATTCTTTCAACTTTTGAGATGCTGACAGGTATGAAAATAAACTTAGACAAAAGTTCAATGATAAATCTCGTGAAAGATGACACTATTAGGGAGTTGGCTATGGATTTATCCTGCAAGGTGGAGGTAACGCCAATAAAGTATCATAGGATGCCACGGCTAGAAGTGTTGTTATTTTGGATGATGTTATTCAGAGGACAGTTGTTTGAGGGTAAAAACTGATTCCACTATTTTTTGGTAAATTTGGGTGTGTTGATGAGAAGCGAATTCAAACCCTAAACAAATGTACTACACAAGAGTAATTTTGAGTTCGAGAGATAAATATGTAAGACTCTGGCCTAAACCAAGAAATGGCCGTTCTAGATTCAATTCGGTCACAAGGTGAAGGAGAAGGGTTGATCTTAGGGAGGGAAGCGAAGAAGGTGTTTGAGATCAGAATGTTGAATTATGAAGGTGTGGCTGTTTTATGACTTGTATCAGAAAATGGTTTCTGGCTACTTGTGTTGATAACACTTGTGTTTGAAATAGGTTGAAAACCTATTTATATAAGTCATTGAGCGCACCCTGATCTCATAGGAAGTGGAGGAAGTAATGAAGAAGTGGAGTCATGTAGAAGGTGGTGATCATCGTGTTTCCGTTATGAGGGAAGACGGATCACACGTTCACCTACTACTCTTATTACTATTAACCGTCCGTCTTTCCTGACACTTTCTCGTAATGGGCGCGTTGCACGCCGCACGCTGTAAACCGCCAGACAAATACCCCAGTGAGCATCCCCGCCTTGTGATATGTTTGATGTCTCGAGTGAATGGGCCAAGTCATGAGACTTGCCGCTAAAATCAAAGACATAGTGCTTTTTAGGTTAAATAATAAAGTTATTTGTGAAATCAATGTTTATGAAGCACTGTTTATAATCGATATGTATGAAGCATCGCTTTTAAACAAGCAGCTGAAAATAGTCGATGTGCTAGAAGCATCGTTGTTTTAGAGCTCGATCGAATCAGTCACAAATTGAGCGTCTTAAAAGAAGTAGCATGACCGGCCACCTTTAAGTGATCGTTTGAAGACCTGATGGGCGAGTTATCGCTTGGTCGATCGTTTCTGTGAAGGAGTGGTAGCCGGTGATCATGGCGTCACCTTGTTGGTCATCTAGAATCCGATCTAAACCGTCCGACCAGGCTAGCGAAGTTGGACGAACGAGATGATTTACGGAAGTTATACGCAACCGTTGATTGTATTTTAGGGTTTGAAGCCGCGCGGCCACCCTAACATTAGACCAAACGATTCGTGGAATTTTCCACCGATTTGGGGAGGTTGATTAGGTACACACACAGATGGGTTGCTGGTGAGTGTGCAAGCATCTCGTTGGCCTTCTGAAATTATATCTAGGCCGTCCGACCAGGCTGGAGAAGTTGGACGATCGTGATCGATTTGCGGCAGTTGTGTAACGCCGCTTATTCAATTTAGGGTTTTATAAGCGCGCGATCGCGCTACTTTGGGCAAGCGGTTCGACGTGCTTTTGGATCACCACATGTAATTCGATCAACTAGGGATAAAGGTGAGCCGCCGGTGACCATGTTGGCGCCTCTTTGATCATCTAAAATTAGATCTAAGCCACTCAATTTGGCTGGCGAAGATGAGTGGTCATGATCGATTTGCGGCAAGATGGCATACTATCGCAAGTACAAATTAGGGTTTTAAAACGGCCACGTCCATCCTAGTTCGATCGAACGACTTGATGCATTCTAGACTTGACGCGGGTAGGTCGATCGACCAAGGGAGGAGTTGGTCCGCCAATGAATACATTGGTACTTCTTCGATCGTTCGAGATGCGATCTAGGCCGTCTAACTAGGCTGGATAAGTTGGGCGGATGCAATGGATTTTGAGACCGTTTTTGCCGGTCTCAACTAGTTTGAACATGTTTCGCCAACAGCGCGATCTCCCACATTAGGGTTAATCGTTCGAAGCGCTGCGGGTGTACTAGGTGGAATCCGTCCGGCCAGGGAATTAGTAGGCCCGCCGGTGGTCTCCATGATGATTGCCTAGTTCTGCTAGGAGTAGGCTAGGCTTGTTGGATTACGTGGCCGAAATGTATGGCCGCGATTATTTTGGAGACCGGCATGGACACCGGTCTAGATTTTCCCTAAGGAATTTAAGCGTGTTCGATCGAGCTAACTTAAAAGTGTGTCGATATAAAATTCTCTTTGTCAGAGAGTGATGCATCCTGTGCGAGTACTTCCATGCAGATCTCAATATTGACACTTCGGGTGATTCATGCTACTCTGCCGAAAGTGAACATTTAATCGTCATGTCATGTCAATATTGAGAGTTCGGCTGGGAACATAGCATAGGAAAATACTAGGCAAGTCATGCATTAGTGAATAATGCTGGTGGAAGATAAAATTCACATAATATTTTGGGATTGTTGTTGCATGCACCGTTCTGAGTAAATTTTATATATACATATATATTGAATTGCTCAATACATATGTGAGCGAAGAGGCTTAAGCACTCATTGCTTTTAAATGGCTTCTGTTCCTTTGCAGGATGACATCGCATTAAATACAGGGTTTACGATTTTAGCCCTTGAACTAAAAACCACCATCAACATTAAGTCCCATGCTTACTACGTAACAATGATATTATTGCAGGGTAAGCACTAGATGGTGACAAATAAAGGTAAAACTTATGAGACAAAGTTAGATATTACCAGGAGAGATGGGTCGGCATGTCCTTGGAACATGTCACGTTCAAGAGGCGTCCAGGTAAGCGTTCCCCTAACATGATGTCGGTTGGCCCCAGGTAGATTAGGCATACGGTTGGTTGGGATCTCAAAATGCATTCCAAGTCCCTTGTATATCTGAGTATCGTTAGAGAGCATGTCCAAGCTTTCCTGGCTTCGGTTAGCATGGAGGAAAAGTGGAGGAACGATGAAGCATCTCAGCTAACAAGTGCTAGGGGTGAATGGTTTGCTGCCCGGCTAAAGTGAAGGAGGGTGGAGCATAACATGAACTCCTGGATAAACATGAATACCCTTTTCATGACGACGTCATAATCCTCGACTCTAACGTGGACGAGCCCTATCATGAGGAATATCCTTAAAAGGCTGCTGAAGCAATTTCTGAAAAAGATGTTGAAGTAGCTCGAGAGGATGTTGAAACAGCTTCTGGAGAGGATGTTGAAACAGCTTCTGGAGAGGATGTTGAAGCATCTCCTAGAGAGGATTCTAGTGAAGGCGTCATTGGCCCTGGTGTTGATGACACTTTTTTGATGTTTAGTAGTCTTTGTTTCATGCGGCTGGAGCCAGGGCTTGATGGAATAATGATCCCTCATTCATGTCGCTTTTATGATTTTATGTTTCCAGTTGGACGAATGAATGAAATCTCCCGACTAAGAAATCCAAATTCTTAGAAAGATCTCGTAATATCTTGAAACTTTAGACGTAGCGCTCCTCGGTAAGGTTAGAGTAGATCCCGTGTACATGATTTTGCAATCTGATCTCTCCCATTCCTTTGTTTGATATTCCCCTTACAGACTATATGCTTCTTGAAGATTTTTGGCGTGCCGGATAGGTATGTAGAAGGATGGACTTTGTGCCGCGAATCTTTAAGGACTTCGTTCCAAGCGACATCTTTTGAACCGTCTTCTGAATCTTGGATGGTTGTATGGAATGGGATGCGATGAGAAGTCCCCAGTTATACTTCAGACTCGATAGCGTGGCTGGATACGTGAAAATATCTCCGATTTGTACTTTTGGAGTCTTTTGATGCACATGTACGTCTTCATGTTGAGAAATTTTTACGGCTCATAAAGCTTCAACAGTGATGATGCTGATATTAGAAATAAACCGGTTGAGGGATGTGAAGGCATCCTGTGCTGGCAGTCCCCATGTGTAATTATCCCGAGCTTATTTTCTCTTGAAATACGTACTTCCACTGCATTTGCCGGTAAGGTGGTTGACGAATTGATGAAGGCAGCAATCTTTTGGATTCGTCATTTGTTGATTAATGGGAGGAGTCGCTCTTGATAGATCTGTATTGTATCCAAACTTTTGGCAGCCCATGTACCCCTCCCATAGGAAATTGGAAATCTAGAAACACATGATTCGTTCGGTCTGGCTTGCTGAGGCGCGACTTTCCTCTTCGATTCTTCATTGATAACAGTGCTTGTGGATGGTTGAACCAAATAATGCTTGTCGTCCAGGCGCCTCCCAAACATGGAGGTGATGGTACTCTTACGCTGCATCTTTGAAAAGTGGTAACCTTGTCACGGTTATGACTTCTTGGTTGACATTCTCTTCTGGGTTGAATAGTTCCTTGACAGTGAAGGGATTCCGTGTTGAGCCTCCGTCCCCAAGCGTGATTTACATGGTTCTATCTTGTATGGTCGGTGGGTTTACCATAATAAAGATATCGCCATCTCGCCTCCGTGACTCTATTACTTCACCATGGGAAAATAAAATATGCAGAAGTTTGGATTACCTTTGTCTGTAGTGGTTGTTGCTATGGTGAAGCTCGGGATGGTATCAGCAAACAAGCAAGAACGGTTCTTAGCAGCAGCTGTGATCAGAAGAGACTGATAGGGAGAGGCGTGATAGCTACGGGCACGAACTTGGCAGTCTTCGTATAGTGGTAGAGCTCACGGAATTGAAAAGAGGGAGACAGTCCCCTGCCCACGAGTATCCACTGAGCTTTCGACTTGAAAGATGTTGTCACGCTGGGTTTCTGAGGAAATAATTTAGATGAGAGTTGGAATTGAACCCTATGTTGATGAGGATCGTACGAGTTACTGATCATGAGGCCGTCTTTGCATCTACGTTGCGTTTCATAGACGTCCAGGTATATCGTTGGTCTTTGACAACACGTCTTCTCTCTTGAGTATGTCCTCGTCTTTGGACATCTTGGAATCATAATGATAGCGTTCTTGCGTCTCTCTAAATTCAGCATCTTTGAGATGGGTAGTGCTGAGCAGTCCCCAGCCACACTCCTTTACCCTTATCATCTTTGGATCGTGTCTTTGAGGAGTAGGGAAGTTCCCTCATGCGAACGACTTAACTAACAGGTTGTGCAAATATGATGAATCTCTTGACATGGAGAGTCTGTATGTACCTCTTAAGTCTCAGGTGCAATCTCCTTTGGTAACACAACTACTTCTTCTAAGGGAGATGAAATTCTGAAAGCGTCTCTTATTGATGTTGTTGTCGTTGAGCCAGATATGAAATATCTTGGACGTTGTTTTATCATTGTGGCAGTTGTGCATGTGGTACTGGAGTTGGAGTGGGCGATTTTGGACGCGCAGGATGTTGTATCTCGGTGGTTTTCTTCTTGCTGCTTCAGTGAAACTGCTTACAGGAGGTTAAAGGTTGTATTGCCTGTTGGTGAGATGTATGCTTCCAAGAATATCATGAGGGTCTTCATTCATGGCAGGCCTAGCTTTTTTTAGCAGGGCAGGTGCTGTTGCAGCTGAGCCTCTAGCAGCTTCACGAAGTTCAGAGGGTTTCTGAAAGCGCAGGTTCAGCAAAGCACGATAGACAGGTACCATCCTATTGATGCATTACATCAATTGTTGTTCAGTCATATTTGGATCGTGACTCTCCAGTTCCTGAATTCTGGACCTCTTTACATAATCATTTGGATGTTTGTTGTTTCGCTGAAACATACTTCCTAAGTCTGACAGAGTGATTCGCCCAAGCTGCGGATTCTTTCTCGGCATGATGACGCGGGCATTGTAATCTTCTTGAGGCTGCTCTCTTGAGACGCCGGCTCCAGTAGATCTGAAGATGTCCCGGGATTTCTCTTTTTCGGGTTGACATAATAGGCGAACCCCTTTATGATGATCTGAAGATGTGTCAAGCCTCCTTTGTTATTATAGATGTACGAACCCTCAGAATTACGCCATGTTCCAGATCTTTTCTTGTATGATCTCTGCAGGTGTCTTTCTAGGACTCCATTGGTGTTTATATTTGTTGTCGTCTATCTCCATACTGGAACAACGGCTATGCGAATCCTTCCTTTATCTATCTGGGTATGGATCCTGGTGATGTTAATATCAATTAGGTCACAATGGGTACCGTTACATTACCCGGAACCGGACCCGCCTAATCGGGTCCTGGTTAAAATCCTAAAGTTGGACCCATTAGCCACTTAAGACCTTGCGGGTAATTACCCGAATAGACCCGTTTATAATCGGGTCCAACTGGTCCTACCCGACGGTACCGCGGGTAATGGGTACCCGTTTATTTAACCTTTTGATCATTTTTTTAGCAAAATTATAGGTATTTTGCTAGTTTTGGCTTTGATTTTTTTTGATTTTTGATTTTTTTCTTACATTTAATCTTTATTTAGTACATTAATAAAGAAATAATAATAAATTTTTATAAAAATAATTTATATTCAAGTTAAAAAGAGAAAGAAATTAAGATTTTAATAGTTTTTTAATACCCAACGGGTACCCGGACCCGACGGGTATTTGGGACTTTAAACGGGTCCGGTTACGGGGCCAACACATTATGGAACCCGGACCGGAACCGTGAGGACCCGGAACCGATGTTGATATGCCGGGTCCGGTTCCGGGCCATGTACTACCCGGGAGGACCCGGACCCGTTGACAGCCCTAATATCAATGATAACTTTGAGGCATTTCTGGTTTTCTCCATATAACACTCGTGGTGTTACAGAGAAGGCGATTTCTCCATCCGGACCTTCGAGAGACGCCGTTGTGCTCTTTTAGGTAGTGGCCACGTCTTCTTGTATCTTCACGCGACTTTCTGGTCTTTTCATCTAGGAGATTTACTGGTGCTCAGCTATCTAAGACATTTCCAGTAGCATTGCTTGAAAAAGCATTTTTGTGAAGCTTGTTAGCGAATGGAACACCGGAATTGAAATTGGTTGTTGAACCTAAATTGAATTTAATGATTAAATTGGATCTAAGATCCACCCTTTTGAAATTGAGAAAACTGGAATGAATATTGAAATATTGATTTTGCAACCGAGAGATCAATCTCCCATTGTGGTCGCCAATTGTTTGGGGGTAAAAACTGATTCCACAGTTTTTTGGTAAATTTGGGTGTGTTTATGAGAAACGAATTCAAACCCTAAACAAATGTACCGCACATGAGTACTTTTGATTTCGAGAGATCAATCTGTAAGATTCTGGCCTAAACCAAGAAATGGCCGTTCCAGATTCAATTCGGTCACAAGGTGAAGGAGAAGGGTTGATCTTAGGTTGGGAAGCGAAGAAGGTGTTTGAGATCAGAATGTTGAATTATGAAGGTGTGGCTGTTTTATGACTTGTATCAGAAAATGGTTTCTGGCTACTTGCGTTGATAACACTTGTGTTTAAAATACGTTGAAAACCTATTTATATAAGTCATTGAGCGCACCCTGATATCATAGATAGTGGAGGAAGTAATGAAGAAGTGGAGTCATGTAGAAGGTGGTGATCATCGTGTTTCCGTTATGAGGGAAGACGGATCACACGTTCACCCACCACTCTTATTACTATTAACCGTCTGTTTTTCCTGACACTTTCTCATAATGGGCGCGTTGCACGCCGCACGCTGTAAACCGCCAGACCAATACCCCAGTGAGCATCCCCCAGTTTGTGACATGTTTTATGTTTCGAGTGAATGGGTCAAGTCATGAGACTTTCCGCTAAAATCAGCACATAGTGCTTTTAGGTTAAATAATAAAGTTATTTGTGAAATCAATGTTTATGAAGAACTGTTTATAATCGATGTGTATGAAGCATCGCTTTTAAACAAGCAGCTGAAAATAGTCGATGTGCTAGAAGCATCGTTGTTTTAGAGATCGATCGAATCAGTCACAGATTTAGTGTCTTAAAAGAAGTAGCACGACCGGCCACCTTTAAGTGATCGTTTGAAGACCTTATGTGCGAGTTATCGCTTGGTCGATCGCTCCCTGTGAAGGAGTGGTGGCCGGTGATCATGGCGTCACCCTATTGGTCATCTAGAATCCGATCTAAACCGTCCAACTAGGCTAGCGAAGTTGGACGGATGAGATGATTTGCGGCAGTTATACGCTACCGTTGATTGTATTCTAGGGTTTGAAGCCGCGCGGCCACGCTAACATTAGACCAAACGATTCGTGGCATTTGCCACTGATTTGGACAGGCCGATTAGGTACACGCACAGATGGGTTGCTGGTGAGTATGCAAGCATCTCATTGGCCTTCTAAAATTAAATCTAGGCCATCCGACCAGGCTGGCGAAGTTGGACGGCCGTGATCGATTTGCGACAGTTGTGTAACGCCGCTTATTCAATTTAGGGTTTTATAAGCGCACGATCGCCCTACTTTGGGCAAGCGGTTCGACGTGCTTCTGGATCACCACATGTAATTCGATCAACTAGGGATAAAGGTGAGCCGTCGGTGACCATGTTGGCGCTTCTTTGATCGTCTAAAATTTGATCTAAGCCACTCAATTCGGCTGGCGAAGATGAGTGGTCATGATCGATTTACGACAGTAGCATACTGCCGCAAGTACAAATTAGGGTTTTAAAATGGCCACGTCCATCCTAGTTCGATCGAACGACTTGATGCATTATGAACTTGCCGTGGGTAGGTCGATCAATCAAGGGAGGAGTTGGGCCGCCAATGAATACATTGGTACTTCTTCGATCGTTCGAGATGCGATCTAGGCCGTCCAACTAGGCTGGCTAAGTTGGACGGATGCAATGGAGTTTGAGACCGTTTTTGCCGGTCTCAACTCGTTTGAACTTGTTTTGCCAACAACGCGATCTCCCACATTGGGGTTCATCATTCGAAGTGTTGCGGGTGTACTAGGTGGAATCCGTTCGGCCAGGGCATTAGTAGGCCCGCTGGGGGTCACCATGATGATCGCCTAGTTATGCTAGGAGTAGGCTAGGCTTGTTGGATTGCGTGGCCAAATTATGTGGCCGCGATTATTTTGGAGACTAGCATGGACAGTCTAGATTTTCCCTAAGGAATTTAACCGTGTTCGATCGAGCTAACTTAAAAGTGTGTCGATACAAAATTCTCTTTGTCAGAGAGTGATGCAGCCTGTGCGAGTACTTCCATGCAGATCTCAATATTGACACTTCGGGAGATTCATGCTACTCTGCTGAGAGTGAACATTTAATCGTCATGTCATGTCAATATTGAGAGTTCGGCTGGGAACATAGCATAGGAAATACTAGGCAAGTCATGCATTAGTGAATAATGCTGGTGGAAGATAAAATTCACAGAATATTTTGGGATTGATGTTGCACGCACCGTTCTGATTAAATTTCATATATACATATATATTGAATTGCTCAATACATATGTGAGCGAAGAGGCTTAAGCACTCATTGCTTTTAAATGGCTTCTGTTCCTTTGCAGGATGACAACGCATTAAATACAGGGTTTACGATTTTAGCCCTTGAACTAAAAACCACCATCAACAACGGTGAACAAGTTAGCTATGTGGAATTTTTTTTTTTTAAATAAGGCTGGTAAATTAACTCTTATCAAGAGTTGTCTATATTTTACTTTTACATTATTTATCTCTGATTCGTTTACCTGCTGCAGTGGTGTTAAAATTAACTAGGATCGTGAGGAATTTTTTATGTGAGTATATAACGTCTTAACTCATGATAGCCGAAGAATGTGTTAGGTGTCTTGGAAGAAAATCTTTACCCCTAAAAAGAACACTCGATTGGGTGTAAAGAATTTAATTCACTAATCAAGATTCTATTTCTAAATGAATTTGGAGATAAAAAAAAGAGAGAAAAATGCATTGTATGGATGATTCTTGGCCTTAAGGCAGGAGTTTCTGGAAAAATATTTTGAAGACAATCTCTGATTCAGAAAAAAAAAAGTGTGAGCTTCATGAGAATAACGGGAAGGCTGTGAGGTTTCTCACTTGTTCATGAGTTGTAGGTACACTAATTAATGAAGTCTAGGGAAAATTGATATTTTGCAGGTGTTGATGGTGGTTTTTAGCTTAGGGTTAAAATTGTAAAACCTTGCATCTGATGTGACGTCACTCTGTAAGGAAACGGAGTCGTGAGTGCTAACCTCTCAACTGGCATAGTTATTGAGCCGTTCAATATTACATGAAATTTATCCAGACTGGCGCATGTAGCAACCATCCCAGATGTTCTGTAAATTTCGGCGCCTTGCCTATATTCACTTAATACAAGTTTCTTTGAATGCTTTCTATGTTATGTTCCCCGGCTGAACCCTTAATGTTGATATGTCATGACAATTTTTGTTCACTCGCAGCAGAGTAGCACGAATTTCCAAATATCAAGGATAAGGTCTTTGCGTAAAGTATTCAATCAGAAAGCATGCTGCTCTCTACTAATGAACTTAAAAGAACTCTGTGTCAACACATAGAATTCAATCGATTACCCTGGCTAACTTGCAAAAGTTAGGGTTTTGCGCCTTGCGCAGTATATCAGACCTTGCTTTTCGAAATTTAAGCCTAGGCAAACTAGGTAATTAATCCTCCATGGATTAGTAGACACAAAATCTTGCCCAGAAACAGAAAACAGGGAGCCGCAGGACAGGAGAAGCAGAAAGGGAGGCGTGGCCATGCCTTAGGCCAGCCGGCGCCATTTGCCATTGGCCACGCCCCATCCTAAACCGTCCCTATTTCCCTCGACCAATTAGGTCGCCTTAAACTCGCCACGCGCACATAAGTTGTGGCTGGGCCCATACTTGCCGGCCCCTTTTTTCATCGACCAATCAGGTTGCTCTAAAGCCACCACACTCACACCAGAAGTGTAGCCACGCCCATGCTTGGCCGGCTCCTCTCCTTCCTACCGATCAATTAGGCCACTTTAAATGCGCCACGAGAACTAGAGGTGCGGCCGCGCCTCATTTTTGGCCGACCCCTTTTATTGACCAATCAAGTCGTTCTAAACCCGCAACCATACATTAAAGGCCAAAAGCACCCTGCCGCGCCACCATACTAATTGGCAAGCCAAACGCGCCATGCCATAACAACATATTAATCGGCATGCCAACATGCCACTCTGCCGCAGTAACATGCCGCCAATCCCTAACTTTGGCCACGACGCCAAAACCTAGCCTTGGCCACGCCGCCAAGCTCTAACTTTGGACACGATGCAAAAACCTAGCCTTGGCCACGCCGCCAAGCCCTAACTTTGGCCACGACACCAAAACAAAGCCTTGGCCACGCCGCCAAGCTCTAACTTTTTCCACGGCGCCAAAACCTAGCCTTGGCCATGCCGCCAACCCCTAAATTTGGCCACGGTGCCAAAACCTATCCTTGGACACGCCGCCAAGCTCTAACTTTGGCCACAACGCCAAAATCTAGCCTTGGACACGCCTCCAAGCTCTAACTTTGGCCACGACGCCAAATCCTAGCCTTGGCCACGCCGCCAAGCCCTATCTTTGGCCACGACGCCAAATCCAAGCCTTGGCCACGCCGCCAAGCCCTAACTTTTGCCACGACGCCAAAACCTGGCCTTGGCCACGACGCCAAAACCTAGCCTTGGCCACACCGCCAAGCTCTAACTTTGGCCACGACGCCAAATCCTAGCCTTTGCCACGACGCCAAATCCAAGCCTTGGCCACGCACTAATTAGGGTTTCAACATGCCAAACCCTAATTTAGGCAAAATTGCTACGCCAACCAAGCCAAATAACGTATCCCAGAGCGTTGGGATCGATGTGGCAACATGGCCAATGTTGCCAGAGCCATATTTGGGTCTAACACCAATATGCCAAAACAGCTGCCACTGACATGCTTCTATGCCACGGCTACGCCACTAGAATGTCGCTATGCCACGGCTACGCCAGGCGCCACTATGATAATGGCGCCACTATGATAATGGCGCCACTTTGCTAAACAACAAAGATATGGCCATAATCAACAATTAACCTTCCTCATGAGATGCAATCTCAGCCATCCAAGTTCGCCACTGAACTGACGGACTTGCGACAAGTTCCAGGCAACCATCTAGTGGCCATGGCTACGCCAAGCGCCACTTACACCACTGTGCCACTGGCATGCACAAGGTATGCCAGTTGTTTGTACCGTGTATAAAATACACGGGAGGTCCGCAAATCAATACAGGGAGGCATGCAAGGTAGATTAATGCCAGGAGGCATGCAAGGCAAGTCAATAGGCATGCAGGGAGTTATATGCAGAATTAATGCATGCAGTATTAATTCTGGGGGAGTTTTCATGCGGGATGAAGATGGAGGCATGCGAGTTAATTCCAAAGCATGTCATGCGAAATTTAAGATGGAGCCATGCAATATTTATTCCAATGAGTTTCATACATGCAATAATAATTTCAGCAGTTTCATGCGGAATTGAAGAGGGAGGCATAAATGAGCATTTAGTGCCATTTAAGTTATATTGAAATTATGTATACAATTGTATAAATAGTGAGGAGCAGAGATGCGAAAGGACGGGGTAGCCAATAGGGGAAAAATATACAATGTAATTTTACTATCAATACAAAATCACTCCCCAAGGGGATTCGCTCGTGGATGTAGGCAACCTATGCCGAACCACGTTAAACCTCTGTCTTTCATTTTGTTCTTCAAGTCGACCCCTAACCCAAAATACTCACCAAAACTATCCATTCATCGTGTTTCGTGCCCAAAAGTAATTTTGGGTACAAACATTGGCGCCGACTAAGGGGATTCGTTAAAACGATCATGCTTTTCCAATGAGAAGAGTGCGGAGAAATCAGAGAAAAAGATAATGATAATTAGGGTTAAGAATAGATGTAGCCGAAACAGTGAGGATGGAAACCTTGCATCATCAAAAAGTCGTGTTCTTAATGGTATGTTGTTGTCAATCAAATACTGACGGAATCCACACTTTCACTTCTTCCCCATCCCGTCTTTAATCGGTTTGCGCATCTTTTTTTCCTTTCATCTATTTTAAATTTTAATGATAGTATCTATATTATAAGGGACAATGGTGTTTTTCTTTTTGGACGGAGATCTACAGTTTGGACACATAAAGAACGGCCCAGATTGAGGCACATATTGAAGTTATTCAGTTACATTTCTGGCATATAAAGAATGGTCCAGATTGAGCTACATATTTAAGATTTTCAATCTATATTTTAGGCATATAAAGAAGGGTCCAGATTAATTCACATAATATTAATTTTATCTAAGATAATGAATTTAAATTGATTTCCATTGATTTAATGTCATTTATTTGGGAGTTATTTCTCCCATTGATTTAATGTCATTTATTTGGGAGTTATTCCTCCCAATGGTGTTTTTCTATTTGGACGGAGATCTACAGTTTGGACACATAAAGAACGGCCCATATTGAGGCACATATTGAAGTTATTCAGTTACATTTATGGCATATAAAGAATGGTCCAGATTGAGCTACATATTTAAGATTTTCAATCTATATTTTAGGCATATAAAGAAGGGTCCAGATTAATTCACATAGTATTAATTTTACCTAAGATAATGAATTTAAATTGATTGCCATTGATTTAATGTCATTTATTTGGGAGTTATTCCTCCCATTGATTTAATGTCATTTATTTGGGAGTTATTCCTCCCATTTGGGCATATAAAGGAGAGAATTGTCCATTTATTTGGGAGTTACTTTTATTCCTCCCATTAACTTAATTCTTAATTTAATCTTTTTTATAATCAAATTCCTTTCCCAAAGGTTCATCATTTGCACAACTCTATTCCCAAGGTATGATTCACTATTGTTTTGGCTGATTAAGATAATTGTTGTTAGCTTTTCTCTTAAATTTTTTGTTTAACGTCAATGAATTCATGGCGCTTCACGCCTAAGTTTTATGTCATTTATGCAGTCAAAAGATACTGATCAAATATTGTATTTGATCAGTTTAGTTTCTCTTTGATTCTTTTCATCAATATTTTTTTTTATCCCAGTTTTGATCAAATATGATTGCTATCTATTCGTTTTCATTCTTATGTTAGGTGTTTTTTTAATACCATACCATTTAATTTCTATTTTTTTACACAATTTTTTTTTCTCTGGGCAGTGAATTGTCCAATTAGACTTTGACTTCTTCGGGCCAAAATCATAGGATTTACATGGAGTGAAAATAAATGACGAAGAAAACGACTGTTTCATTGTTATGTCCTTATCTTGGGTCAGTAAATAGCATTTCTTAACTGTTCATACTCTTAGTTATCATTGTTATTAGCTTTTCTCTTTCATTTTTTGTTTAACATCAATGGATTCATGGTGCCTCATGCAATTTTTATGTCATTTATGCAGTCAAAAGGTACTGATCAAATATTTATTATATTATAAGGGACAATATTTTTTTTATTTGGACGGAGATAAACAGTTTGGAACATAAAGGACGGTCCATTTAATTTCTATTTTTTATACACAAATTTTTTATTTTTCTCTGGATAGGGAATTGTCCAATTAGACTTTGATTTCTTAAGGCCAAAATCATAGGATTTACATGGAGTGAAAATAAATGATGAAGAAAACGACGGTTTCATTGTCATTCCCTTAACTTTGGTCGGTAAATAGGATTTCTTAACTTTTCATACTCTTAGTTGGATTAGAGTCGTGTACATGTTTGTATCAAATGGATTGAAGTTTCTTGATTATATTTGTTATTTTTTTAATTCTTTGTATCATATAAACATTGAAATTACATCTCTTCATATTTATAACCTTTTGATGGTTTACAAAGTGAGTATTTGTTATTATCTTAGAAGGTCATCTTAAATTAACGGTTTGACATTAAGTGAAGATTAAATTAAGAGTTAAGTTAATGGGCGTTTAATTTAGAATAAAAGTAACGGTTTGACATTAAATGAGAGGAATAACTCCCAAATAAATTCTCATTAAAATTCTAACTCATTGTCTTAGGTAAAATCAATATGTGAATTAATCTTGACCCTTCTTTATATTCCTAAAATGTAGATTGAAAATCTACATGCCAATTATACATTGATACGAGCACACAGTCAATATTCATTTAACATCAATGGATTCATGGTGCCTCATGCAATTTTTATGTCATTTATGCAGTCAAAAGGTACTGATCAAATATTTATTATATTATAAGGGACAATGGTTTTTTTTATTTGGACGGAGATATACAGTTTGGAACATAAATGACGGTCCATTTAATTTCTATTTTTTATACACAATTTTTTTTTATTTTTCTCTGGATAGGGAATTGTCCAATTAGACTTTGATTTCTTAAGGCCAAAATCATAGGATTTACATGGAGTGAAAATAAATGATGAAGAAAACGATGGTTTCATTGTCATTCCCTTAACTTTGGTCGGTAAATAGGATTTCTTAACTTTTCATACTCTTAGTTGGATTAGAGTCGTGTACATATTTGTATCAAATGGATTGAAGTTTCTTGATTATATTTGTTATTTTTTTAATTCTTTGTATCATATAAACATTGAAATTACATCTCTTCATATTTATAACCTTTTTGATGGTTTACAAAGTGAGTATTTGTTATCATCTTAGAAGGTCATCTTAAATTAACGGTTTGACATTAAGTGAGGATTAAATTAAGAGTTAAGTTAATGGGTATTTAATTTAGAATAAAAGTAACGGTTTGACATTAAATGAGAGGAATAACTCCCAAATAAATTCTCATTAAAATTCTAACTCATTGTCTTAGGTAAAATCAATATGTGAATTAATCTTGACCCTTCTTTATATTCCTAAAATGTAGATTGAAAATCTACATGCCAATTATACATTGATACGAGCACACAGTCAATATTCATTTTTGAAAACAATTAGCGGTTCTAAAATTAATGCAGATATAACACTTTTTAAGGAACGCGCAATTGAGGATACTTATATTAATTAGGGGATATGATAATAAAACAAAATAGGGTCATTTTGAAGTAATTTTCAAAACCCCTTATCCATATATTTCTATTATTCCTAAAAAGCCCTTATATTTTAATATTTATTTAATATTTTATTTTTAATAAAAAATATTATTTTAAAAAAATAATATTTTTTTCACAAATTTAATATTTTTTAACAAAAAATTATTTTCCTAAAAACTAATTTTCAGTAAAAAAATTAATTTTTTTTTTCATAATTTTAAATCTTTAATAAAAAAAATCGTATTTTTGAATAAAATTTAATAATTTTAAATCTTTTTCTATTTTATTATAAAAAAATTTAAATTTTTATTTAAAAAAAAAAAATCAAGTTTTATTCTTCTATTTTAAGAACAATTAATTTAAAAAAAAAATTTAAAAAATGAAAAAAGAAACGGAAAAGTTAAAAAGAAAATAATGAATTTTTTTTTTAAAAAAAAGTTAAGAACATAAAAATAAAGAAATAATTATTTAATATTTGAAAGGGGTAACTTTGACTTTTTACACTTTTAGGACACCCCTTAGCAAGATACTAAGGATGGGAATAGTTTTTCATATCCCCCAATTAATATAAGTATCCCGCAATTGCGCGGTTTTTTTAAGGATATGAAAGAAGAGTTCCCAGCTCAGATTCAACTTTTTGAATTTCGAAAAAAATTGCACTGATATTTTTTTAGCACAAAACGACAATCTATTTAAATGATGACTTAACTGCATTTTTAATTTGGAATGCTGTCGACAAGTTAATTTTATCAAACTAGGAATTTCTACGAGTTCCCGCTTGGGACTTTAGTTTGTTGGTATTATTTGCAACAACTATGAATAGATTATAGATGGTTATATCAATTACCATAAATGAAACTGGAGTTCCAGTGTACGCTTACATTGGATATCTTAACCACCAAAAAAATTATTCTCTGTTGTATATATATCAATGTACATCAATATATGGACATCCTAATCACCATTTAATAAGAAACCGCTTCCGCTGATGTTAATATTTCTAATCGATCAAAGCTTCGAATTCAATTTAAGAAAGATTATCATTCCCCCAAATTTCACACGCTCAGCTCATGGTATTCTCCCAAGGAAAAAAATAATATAACCAACACAAAAACAACCCATAGCCTCGTGCCGTTACGGCACGGGTCATATCCTAGTTGATCAACATATTGCAAATAGCCTGAAATTACTTTTACAACTCAGTTTAAAAATTTAAATCATAACGTTATTGGAGGCTTTTGCTTTATTACTTTGTGCGCATGATCTGGTGCTTGTTAAACTCTTCAGTGGTTGTTTTAAGCCATTTAACTGACTTAATATTGTGCTTGATATTTCACTGAGTACAACTGCCGAGAACACAAAAGCATCCTAAGGAAAATTGCCTGAGTTCCACTAAAGCATTAAAAATGGCGCAAGGTCGGTGTGATTACAGAAGCCACTTCATCTCCCAACACTATTGTGCCAACTGGGTTCCGTGATATATTGCCACGTCAGCATACACGGCGCCACGTCAGCGACGTCCCTTTAATCTGTTTCCATGATGTTTCCACATCAGCATTATTCGGGTGCCAAGTCAGCAACGTCGCCCAGTCATCCCTGCCACATCTGTCAGTTGATCCAGTCAACACTGTCACGTATGCAACAGAAACGTGCGCTTCCTTTCCAACCTTGTTTCGACAATAACTTCTTCATTTTAAGTCCAAATTGAGTAATTTTTGGCTCGTTAGAATCGTCTTTCAATTCCCTACAATATAAAAGCAAAAAATCCAGTGTTCGAGAAACTTTCATGTGCACTTGGAGCAGCAACATGATCGAGTTCGAGGTTCGTGGATAGCAACATGACCAGGTGCGAGATGAGGATTGCTTAGACCCTTCAATATTTAGCCTTGCATCACTTCGCACGCACCTAAAGCCTCACCTTGCACGTGAGCACATAAGTCTTGCTTTTATCGCAAGCATAAAATTTCGTCTTGCACGCGAGTATGAAAGACTTGCACCTTGGCAAGCATAAAGTCTCGTCTCAACCACGAGCCCAATGCCTGATATTGGTCCAAAGACTCGTACTCAACACAAGCAACAACTAGCATGCCCGAGCAGCAAGCGCTAGCCTTGTTACATTGCGAGCAAAAATCCTTGCCCCAGCCGCAAGCACACGCTACATTCTACTTAAGACTCGACTAGCTATCGAGCATCACAAGTCCACCACGTGGCAAAAAAGTCTCGCCTAGCACGTGAGCAAATTTTATTGCAGGTTATCACAATTGGGGGCGTCTTTGTAATGTCTCTACTCACACTTGGGGGCGACTGGCGAGTTACGTCATCGACGATCGACGCGAAGGAAAAACAAAATTCTTAACCCCCAACAAGTTGGAGGTTAAGAGGGGGCGATGTTTGTACCGTGTATAAAATACACGGGAGGTCCGCAAATCAATACATGGAGGCATGCAAGGTAGACTAATGCCAGGAGGCATGCAAGGCAAGTCAATAGGCATGCAGGGAGTTATATGCAGAATTAATGCATGCAGTATTAATTCTGGGAGGTTTCATGCAGAATTGAAGATGGAGGCATGCGAGTTAATTCCGAAAGATGTCATGCGAGAATTTAAGATGGAGCCATGCAATATTTATTCCAGCAGTTTCATACATGCAATAATAATTTCAGCAGTTTCATGCGGAATTGAAGAGGGAGGCATAAATGAGCATTTAGTGTCATTTAAGTTATATTGAAATTATGTATACAATTGTATAAATAGTGAGGAGCAGAGATACGAAAGGAGGGGGTAGCCAATAGGGGAAAAAAATACAATGTAATTTTACTATCAATACAAAATCACTCCCCAAGGGGATTCGCTCGTGGACATAGGCAACCTATGCCGAACCACGTTAAACCTCTGTCTTTCATTTTGTTCTTCAAGTCGACCCCTAACCCAAAATACTCACCAAAACTATCCACTCATCGTGTTTCGTGCCCAAAAGTAATTTTGGGTACAAACACCAGTCATGCTGCAATGCCACTGGCGTACGCCAAAAACGCCACTGTGACATTACCAGGCGCCAACAGAAGGTATCCATAATCAACGGCTACCATTCTTCATGAGATGCAATCTCAGCCATTTAAGTTCGCCACCAAACTGACGGAATTGTGGTAAGTTTTAGGCGGCCGGCCATGTCAAGCCTAATAACATCACATGCTATTTTCCTATGGCAAGTCTCTTGACTTTGACTTGCCACACATAGCAACCTGCTACATGTTTTCCACGAAAACACTTGAGACATCAAACATGTCACAAACTGGGGGATACTCATCAGGGTATTGGTCTGGTGGTTTATAGCGTGCGGCGTGCAATACGCCCGTTATAAGAAAGTGTCATGAAGTGGGACAATTAGTGGTGATGAAAGTAACGGTGTAAACTAATTCACTTCCTTCATCATGGAAGAATAATGCTTGACGGTTACACGTTACTCTATTCTTCCACCACTCAATCGTTTCCATTTCCTATGAGACCATGGTACGTTTCAATATGACTTGTATAAATAGGTTTACCACGAAAAAACAAGTTTTTGGTGGGCAACAACACAATATCTAGAAATCACCTGGTAGCTTTCCATTCGGCTAGCCAGTTCCACTTTCAGAAACAAGTCATAAACAACCACACCATCAGAATTAATGATTCTGGTCTCAACACTCTCTTCGGTTCCCTCCCTAAGGCCAACTCTTTTCCTTCACTTTGTGACCGAATCAAGCCTGGAACGACCATTTCTTGGTTTAGGCCAGAATTGTACAGATTGATCTCTCGAATCAAAAGTACTCCCGTGCAGTGCATTGTTTAGGGTTTAGATTCGTTTCTCATCCACACACACGAAATTACCAAAATCAACAAAAACGGTTTTCACCCATAAACAATTGGCGACCACAGTGGGAGATTAATCTCTTGGTTGCAATACCAATTTCCAATTTTATTTTTCTTTTAATCCCAATTTCAAGATGGTAGAACTCAGGTGCGGATCAGCAACAAACCCTGAAAACACTAGCGCTGAAATTACTCTCGGTATTAACGTTCCTTCCAGTGGCATTAACACGCCACCTGTCAACACCAGCGGCGCGGAAAATGTTCCTTCACGTGTTACACCTCCGGTCACCAGAGCCAGAGCCGCTGCTGCCACCCCAAACGTTCCTTCAAGTGTGATACCTCCAATCGTCACCGGGGCAGCTGCTACCCCGCCAGGACGAGAAACTGGGGGAGCCATAGGAAGCCGATCCCATATTACAATTGCTGATCTGATGGAAAGACAGGAAGTTCTCGCTAGAGCTCAGACGGACATGGCTTCGACTCAGAAATAAGTGCTTATTTTCCTCAAGACACTAACGAAGTGGCTACCACAAGCATCACACCAACCAGAGCCAATGAGGAACGTCTTCAATACTCCTGGCGCCGACAACTAAGCAAGGCGCACATTTGTTGATGAAGAGACTCATTCAGGAGCTCCATCAGAGAGGAATCAACCATCCAATTTTGTCACACGAGAAGATTTAGAACGACTTCTTCGAAACCGAGACAAAAGAGATTCTGCGGATATGCATCAGCATCAACCCCCGTATCCTCCTGAAGTGCAAAGAATTCCTCTTTCGAGAGGATACTCTTCTCCTAAATTCTCCCTGTATAACGACACCGGTAATGCGCGTGAGCATGTCTCTCGATTTTTGGAATCCTTGGGCGAGCACGAACACAATCATGTTCTCCGTTTGAAGGAGTTTTCAAAGTCACTTACCGGAAGAGCGTACACATGGTACAACATCATTGCACCAAAACTGGGGTGACATGGTTATAGATTTCTACAAGAAGTACTTCTTTGTGTCCGAGCAAATTACCTTCTCAGATCTAGGAAGGATGTTTCAACGAAACAATGAACATCCAAATGATTATGTCAAAAGATTTAGAATTCAAGCGCTGGATTGTCACGACCCAAATGTTTCCGAACAACAATTAGTGGATTCTTGCATCAATGGCATGGTTTCCATCTACCATGCCTTACATGAGAATTTGCGATTCCAGACATTCTCTGAACTTCATAAGGCTGCTAAACTGTAAACCACAACATCACCAGCATTGTTGGAAAGAACCAGGCCAGCCAAGGTTGAAGGTGCACGCGAAACTTGAGGAAATAGACGCCTCATCAACAAGCAATATAACACTGGCCCCTCTGTGAGCTTGGTAAGTGAAATAGGAAGAAGGAAGGCTCCAGCGACAGAACATCAACCCAAACGCGCAATGCCAACGCATCATGCGGCTCCACCACGAAAGACCGCGGCTAAGGATCCCGTACAACATCAAGAAGCCGGGGAAAACACCTTAGATTTCCCGTTCCCAATCGAAGAAGTAATTGAACTCTTGGAAGCATGTATCCAAGATGACGCCATCAAACTGCCTCCTATCAGACGCCCACCAACTGAAGAGAAAATGGCAAACCCTAAGTATTGCCGCTACCACAGGTTTGTCCATCACCCGACCAGTGACTGCAATAAATTAAAGCGTGTCTTCAAAGAAAATATGGAGGCAGGGGAACTTCAACTGGGAAATGAGGGAGTTCACAGAGATCCTCTTTCAGTCAAGAGTTGCATGCTCTCTGTGGACTCTGTTCACAAAACCGTGCAATCCATGATGCAACATGTATGCGAAATTCTCTATTTCTCCAAGGCGCAGCGTCAAGATATATTCACAGCCCTTAACCACGTTGTGTCGGGCAAGCGACTTTTTCCTATTGAAGAAACCACACCAGAATCCCAAGCTCTCTCAGGAAGAGGTGTTGGAAAATGCAACTGGGGACTGTTAACCACGGTTTATCTGAGGGGCGCCGAGCTTGATATCACATTGATTGACGCGGCCTCTGACTTCAACATCGTTACCATCAAGACTCTGAGAGCTGTGAAAATTTCGAAGAAGGAGGCTACCCTTTCCCCAATTGTAGTAAAAAACTTGGAAGGAGAAGCAATAGACGCATACGGCTACATCGACCTTGAAATTAAGGTGGGAGATGCTCTAACACATGGAAAATTCCACATAGTCAAAGAAATCTCAAATTACGACATGATTCTGGGGCGCTCATGGGTACATGGCAATAAAACAAAATTAGGAGTATCCCCTCTGCCGGTGTCGATACCCGAAATAATTTCCAACAAGCCATCCAACCCTGAAGATCACATATTGCCGTATCAACAACTTACCAAGGTAACTCAATTACCTGGAGAAAAACCATCGACATTATCCGAAGATTCCGAACACAAGTAAGTCTTTTTGAACAACCCTTTCTGCACCCAATCACTTCTCCTCTCGGTCAGGCATGGGGAATCAACCCAGTTATCAACCCGGACGTCATTAAGAGATGTGAATGGGATGCTGGGCCTTTCAAATGCTTTGTCAAAAATTTAGAAGCTGCCTCAGTCAAAGATAACGAGCTCAAAAATCAAGTGGTGGCGCAACGCCCGAACCCGTTTCAAATTGGTGATATGGTAGTCAAGGTGACCGCGTTTCAAGTTGGAGATGTAACAGTGAAGCTAGCCACTCAACCTGATTCGCTTAAAGAAAGGGAAGATGAGCCATACCTGGTGGCAGATGTTATCTTGGGTTGTTACTGCAAGCTCATCAACGCCTACAAGCTGGAAGGTGTGACAATTCACTCGCGATGGCTCAAGCCCTTCAATACCTAAAACGCTGTGCTACCTTTTCCTCCAGCGTTTTCCTTTTAAGTATTTCCTTCAGTAATTTCCCTTTTCCATGCAATATTTGTAATCCCTCCAAAATGATTGAAAGCCTGGACATGCACCCGCATGATGCGTAAATGGGTGAGGGACATGCCTTGTATAATCCCGCCAGCCTCACGGAACAAAGAATCGATTTTGTCTAATACCTCCTCATGCGAAGAAAACTTGGGTTTGTCGACTTCAAAGCTTTTCTCCAAAGAATCAGAGGTATGATCATCCTTAGAAGATCCCATTATATGCTAAAAAAAAGGGAAGATTTTTCTTTACACTATGTCTGCATCGGCAATCTACATAACGAAGATGACAAAATAAAGAACTAGGAGAAGAGACACGAGACAGTACATGTGAGGAGGACGGATGCAATTCTATAGTGATCTATACGAATGGAAGGTTCAAGATCGCCTCTTATATTGGGCAGGTTGATGAAGCCCGAGAAGGAAAATCCTTTTACCATGCGTGTATTAAGGCTCTGAACGCGGAATACCAGCTGGATTATATACTTGTATATACGAGATAATTAGGGTTTGGCGTCCGCGCTAGCAGCCATCCCTGCCACTCCATGACCAAAGTAGTACCATCTCTGCACGTCCCATGATTTAGCCAGCTCCGCGAACCAAGTTGTAATGCCATCTATGCCGATCAGAAGCCAAGATTGAAACTCCATCTCTACCAAGTTTGCAACGCCTTCCGCTGTTCCACGAACCAAATCCACCGGCGCCTTCTTTGCCACTTTGTGTTTTGGCCAACCAATAATGTTATCATTGCCGTCCCATGACTAAGGTAGCAATGTCAGCATCAACGGTTCATGAAAGAGGTTGCAGCGCCAAGATTGGCACTACAGAGCTAAGCCAGAAGTATGTCAAGCCGCCAATACGAGGATCACGGATTCCTCATGCTTTCAGCCAAAGGTTAGTCGAATTTCCCTGGCAATCTCTTAACGTCTTGCCCTTTCGGTTTTACTCTTGTCTGTCACCATCTCATGCTTACCCCGCAACAACGCCACTGTTACGTGCTAAGCAGGGGACTTAATGTTGATGGTGGTTTTTAGCTTAGGGTTAAAATTGTAAAACCTTGCATTTGATGTGACGTCACTCTGTAAGTAAACGAAGCCGTGAGTGCTAACCTCTCCACTAGCATAGTTATTGAGACGTTCAATATATTTACATGCAATTTATCCAGATTGGCGCATGTAGCAACCATCCCAGATGTTCTGTAAATTTCGGCGCCTTGCCTATATTCACTTAATACAAGTTTCTTTGAATGCTTTCTATGCTATGTTCCCCGGCTGAACCCTTAATGTTGACATGGCATGACAATTTGTGTTCACTCGCAGCAGAGTAGCACGAATTTCCAAATATCAAGGATAAGGTCTTTGCATAAAGTATTCAATCAGAAAGCATGCTGCTCTCTGGTAATGAACTTAAAAGAACTCTGTGTCAACACATAGAATTCAATAGATTACCCTGGCTAACTTGCAAAAGTTAGGGTTTTGCGCCTTGCGCAGTATATCAGACCTTGCTTGTCAAAATTTAATCCTAGGCAAACTAGGTAATTAATCCTCCATGGATTAGTAGACACAAAATCTTTCCCAGAAACAGAAAATAGGGAGCCGCGGGATAGGAGCATCATAAAGGGAGGCGTGGCCATGCCTTAGGCCAGCCGGCGCCATTTGCCATTGGCCACGCCCCATCCTAAATCAGCCCTATTTCCCTCGACCAATCAGGTCGCCTTAAACTCGCCACGCGCACATAAGTTGTGGCTAGGCCCATACTTGCCGACCCCTTTTTCCATCGACCAATCAGGTCGCTCTAAAGCCGCCACACTCACACCAGAAGTGTAGCCACGCCCATGCTTGGCTGGCCCCTCTTCTTCCTACCGACCAATTTGGTCACTTTAAATACGCCACGAGCACTAGAGGTGAGGCCGCGCCTCATGTTTGGCCGGACACTTTTCTTGACCAATCAAGTCGCTCTAAACCCGTCACCATACATTAAAGGCCAAACGCACCCTGCCGTGCCACCATACTAACTGGCAATCCAAAAGCCGCTTATTACATACAAGCGGGGATTAAAACACCATGATAATTTCACTATTTCAAAAGTAGATTGTATCTGCAACTCATTCTATACTCATGTGCTCTACAAAACTAAAGGCTCTTTCTTCTAACAAAAGTTAGATTATCGTCCTTCGTGGAATATTATTGGGGCTCTAAAAATTGTTTAAGTCGATTCATTTTGATAAGAGTAAGTAGTCTATTTTCACCACAAAACTATTGTAGGATCAGAATATCGCAACAACAATAACTCGCGAGATCAATAAACGGCGATATTGCGATAGTGTCGCAAATGAGTAATATAAATGACGCAATGGCCTTACATGTTATTTTCCGCGCGTGAAGTCCCTTGACTTCCTGACTTGCCACACGTAGCAAAGTGTCGCATGTTTCCACAAAACACTCGAGACATCAAACATGTCACAAACCGGGGATACTCATCAGATATTGGTCCGCAGCAGCATAACGCACGGCGTGTGAAAAGCGAGGTGTACCCAAATATACCTCAAGCTAAAACTTTTCCTACCTATAAGTCCTTTCTCCGAAAAGCGATTGTCTATGGACTGAGTCAGAAAATACACTAATCTGGTTCACACTTCGTGTGATCGTCTATGGATACGAGATCGAGACAATACTTATGAACTAAGTATGTTTACTTGATACAAAGGTTCGACCTAACCAAACACAATAGGATTGCTTATCAAGTAAATAGGAATTAATGTTTGTGTAATTTACTTTAATTATAATAAAACAATTATAATGCGAAATAAAAGTAAATGACACAAGATTTTGTAAACGAGGAAACCGCAAGTGCAGAAAACCCCAGGACTCTAGTCCAATTGAATACTCTCGGATTGAGACGCTACACAAAATTAAACTTACATTTCGTATAGTTGGGACTAAGTATACTAACCCTATAGTTCACCTAGTTCCCGTCTCGGTATTCCCACGCCTCCGACTTATGAATAAGTCGCATACTTGAACAACTCTCTGGTTCGTATTCCAAATAGTAAAGGAACAAGAAATCTGCTTGGTAACAACTCTATTCAACCAGGTGATATGATTCGGATAAAGGCTCTTCCGCTTATCTTAACATAAACTCCTTCGTTATGTCCTTAGATCTATCTTATGTTCAATTACCGAAGTAATCGCTTAAGATTAAGCCAATAACCTTTAATCCAAGAATCGTGTTGATGCTGATCTACTAAATTAATCAATCCAATCTACCACACAAGGATAAACCGATTTATTAATTGGATCCTATTTTTCCCAAACAAGTATTATGTACACCAAAGATTATAAAACCCAAGTCAGGATCTTCAATATCTTCTTATTATAAATCTTCTTAAATCTTCAATAAAAGCTCAGACACAATCACTTGAATCTCTTGTGATCAATCACGACAACGGAGTATGTTAACAATGGATTATCACAAGACTGCCTTTAGATCTAACAAGATAAAGATACCTGGCTAAAACTCAACTAGCTTTGAGAATCTTACATCTAAGAGAATATTCTCAAGAATAAACACAACTAGGTGGTTCAGATTTCAACCACCGTTAGTCAATCAAATTAATCAAAACAAAGATAAACCGCATCATCTAGTTTCCCACCAAATTGCCTGCATGAACTTTCAATCCAAAAGAAGACTTTAAACTTGAGTTGCCATAAGAGATTTCTTTACTAATTAAAGTTACTCTCCTCTCCGGAATAGAAGTGCCATAATGCTAGAATAACAACAAAAGAGTAAAACTGCTAAATCAGAAGAAAATCCCACAATACACCCCTCAATAGAATTCACATTTTAACTAATCCATTTGAAGATGAATAATTATCAATTTTATTGATTATTTTCTTGAAATGTTTACAAAGAAGATAGAACAGAGCTAAAGAAATTACAATCACTCTAGATTTTCTCTCCTAATGACTTGCTTAACAATTCAAAAAGAACCCCCCTACAACAAATCACTCAACCCTTTATAGGGTAGTATACAACATGATAAATAAGTCGTCCTTTATTTTCGGGAATGAACTCGCGAAGTGTCGCAAGTGTATAAGTGTTCGTCCCCATGAGGGACACCTTTAACCTTCGCCGATTTTCACATCTTCCCTGGTTTCGCTGTCGCCATCCATCCATTGCGTCATTTATTTTAGTTCCCCGCGACTCCTTCGTGATGTTGTATTTATTAACCTTCATAAGTATTGATGTCGCGATATTCCCGATCTCATCTTGCCTTCTTTGTGTCTTTTCCGCGATGAGAAATGTCATGAGAACCACATTTTAAAATGCCGAATTCTCATCTTTATCTCACATTGTTCACTTTTATCCGCTTTATTCGATGTACTGGAATCCATTACAGTTTTTCTTCTTCCACTTTTCTGATATTTTCAACCGCTTTTTGTCTTGGATCTATTCACGTTCCATTCCATTAAATGCATTTGTTTTCTGAGGATTCTCTTCTCTTATATATAGTTTTTACCCTTCTCTTTTTCTCTTATATTTTCCTCCAGCCTCTTCAACTTTCCTCCGCAATTTGCGCCTTCTGTTACCGTAATCCTCCCCTTCAATTCTCCATTCATTCCCATACTATATTAACGGCTTCACTTGGTCATACATATAAACCCCCCTTTTCAAGAACTCAAAAGAATTTGGCAGGAGAAAGGGTTTCACTTACTAACCATTCCCCGATCAAGAATCTTCGTCTATTCTCTCTCGCAAATCGTCGATCACTCCGCTGATGATCAAAAATCATAGTATCGCTAGGCTTTCAACTCTCATGAGCCTTCCCATTCCCCTATACAATCCTGAGATACCATTATTCTATGAAATTCTTGCTCATGAGAAATTCTCGTGAGCTATTTATCAATTGAAGCGCGATCGCATCCGCTCCGATGCTTGAATTTACAACCGTGACGTTGGTAAAGGATCTTTATATCCGATGATGTCAAGGATCCTAGATTCGCAAACTTAGAAATAGTTGCTCGAGAAGTATACCGTGGAAAACTTTTTGAAAATTATAAAGTAATAAATATGAGAAATGATAAATCTCGTTAAGGTGCTGAGTGAAAAGAAAGATAATATTCCATGATAAGCTACTTATGCAAGATATTGATTGGCACTTCGCATAATAATAGTACTCTCGTCATTCCAAAGATGAGAAATGGTGGGTTGTTCCTTTATTCTTGAATGGACCCTATATCGCAGGGTTCACACGTACTCCTGCGGATCTCGTGACTATCATCCTTGGGAATTTGAGTGGCCTGAGAAGGCAAAAGAGGTATATTTCTATTTCGGGTTTTTGCTTTTGCGATATTTCCGATGACAAGCATTTCGCGAATTTGCAAAGTTTACAGTTGACAAACCTGAGGAAGAGTTATGAAAGAAACCCAAAAGGCGAGCACTCGGCGATACTTCGATCGATCACGAATGAAGTAAAAATATTTCTTTTTGTTATTCTTCTTGATATTATTACCCTCTGTTTCTTATCTTCATTAGGTAATGAAAGGTTATCAAGAAACAGACATCCTGAGAAGGCTGCGAAGGTTAAGGGCAAGAACAAAATCACTCTTGTAAGGACAATCTTGCTCCACTTTAAAACGGGAAAACTTTATCCCTCTTCTCATTGTAGTTCTCAAACCAAGTGAGAGCTCGATGAGGATGAAATGAGGTTGGTACTTCCTCCGCGAAAGAGAATCACTCAATTACTTACACTGTGGCGAATTGTCTAGTGTTTTCTCCGATTCCCATGCAAGATTGGGAGATGATCATTTATCTGCCACCTACGAATCTCGCTCCATTCGGGTGCCTCGCTCGTTAGAGGATAATGAATCTTTTCGCGGGTTTCGAACATTGACTTCCAGTCCACTTAAATGCTCTCACCGTTTGGTATGTTCATATTCCTTTCTTCTCGTAATTTCGATTATAAGCTTTATCTTAACAATTTCTTTATTTTCCTTATACCGGGGAGAGCTTCCTTGTTGTTGCCTCGAGATCTCGAGAAAAGACGGCAACCTTGAAAAGAAAAATCTCCAACTCAAAAAGAAGATCCAAGAACTAGAAATCAAGTTGCGATGTCTGCAAGAAAGATGAAAAGAATTGACGAGTTGGAAGTTGAGTCTCCGTTTCGGAAGACTAAAATGTCTACTCTTCAAAGTGCAAATCAACAACTTTTTGGTATAAAACTTTTACTCTTCAAGTCGTCTTTATTTTATCATCTCGTTTTCTTTGCTGATTTATTATTTTATGAGACATATATAATCTCTCTCTGAAGAAGCCATTCTTCATTCATTTCCCAGGAGCCTATGGACAATGATGTTCTTCTCACTCATCTCAATCTAATCTTTGTGATTCACAAACAAAATTGATTCCCTTCCGTTAAATGAACTTCTGGCCAAATACTCGTCCTCTTAGAGATTGGGCATAGATCTAGTTTAGGTTTAGCCAACCGATTTAAACAAATGTATCTGTGATTCCATAAGAAAACCAAAATCCTTTAAGGAAGAAAATTAGTGGTCTCATAGATGACAAAGACATCAGCTAATAAAGGTGCACAGGGCATTAGCAAAATTTCAAAAATCTCTTCTCGAAATTTTTAATTGAAAGAGACCTAATCTCTTACGTCAGAATGCCATACTTAATGAGCGAGAAGACTCAAATTAGATTAAGCTTCTTATTATAAATAATGATGATGAATTCGCTTGGGCTGCGAGAGGTTAAGATAATGCCGGGAATAACTTAGGTGTTGATGTTAGCCTTCATGCTGAGTACATCTTGCCTTAGTTAAAGACATGATATCCGACAGAGAAAGGTTGTTTATTATACTTTCTTGCTCCTTATCTCCGTAGTATTGTTATTGTGTTGTTAATTCATTGTCATATGTTTTTACGCGAGTCAGAGAAGAGATTTCAAACAAGATTGAAGAACTTGAGTCCTGAAAAGGGGAACTCGCAGAAGACCTTTCTCTTCGCAATAACAAGTATTCTAAGTTGAAGAAACAATTGTAAGCTACAGTGGTGAATTTCAACAATAATGTTGTTCGTTTTCGCAATCAAACTATTGAAACTTTGCAATGATCAAGCATTCCTCTTAGTTCATATCCTCTTGTCTTCGTGATGATATTCCCCGAAGATATGCCTTTCGGATGTCTGCGATAGTGAATCTAGCGAAGAAGAAGAATCGGGCGAAAAGAATGATGGAATTGAAGAATCAGGTAAGAAGAAGAATCCTCAAAGAAATAACTGCTTTTTTCTTCTTTAGCTTCTTGTAATATCTCAGAACATATACTCTTTAATCTTCTTGGATTGCTAAATATAGAATTCAATCTTTGTTTTCTTTACCATGACATTAATCAAGCAATTCTCCTTTATAATTCAACTGACCAGCATTATGAATACATAAATCCATCATGTGGAAATGAATAACAAGATTTTATCCTATTCATTCCTATACTGCCCCTCGTTATTCATTTTCAAATGAGAGATTTGATCAATTATCTCAGGAAGTAATGAAATCTCCGACTTTGGTCTTTATTATTTGTAATTTTATGATGGAATATAATCGTTTTATAAGCTTATTTGTTCAAATTTTATGTATGTCTATATCTTTAGTTATGTTGAAGTTCATCATTGCGAGATCGCAAGATGTCTTCACAAATGAAGAAATCTATTGATCTTGCCTTATCATTCTTGTGTGGTCTTATTTTGCCTTCCTAATTAAAGGTCTTATTTCGCCACCCCTCGTCATGGGCAAAATCGCAGGACGTCTTTACATTTTCATGTAATGACCATTGACCTTGTCTTATCATTTTTAAGTATTTTTGCCTCTGCAGATATTTTATTTGCGACAATATGACAAGGCTTAAATACTCTTGCGAATGTAAAATCCCGCTGACATTGCCGCTTCGCGACGAATCGCAGGACGTCTTTGCATTTTCATGCAAAACCCATTGATCTCGGCCTTTATCCTTGTGCCGCATATTGCCTCTATAGATCATCGCACAAATATGACAAGCCTAAATTTCTTTTTAAAAATAAAGCCTCATGATTTGCGTCTTTTGACACTTCTGACTCCCTAATGGAGGGTGCCGCCCTTATCTTCTCCTGGTTGCTCCCTTCAAGGAGGCGTACATCGGCCATACAAGACTAGCTCCTCCCATCGGTCTTAACAACAACCAGTTGTTTTTACAGCCTCTTATCCCTTTATACCTATATGGCTTATGGTTCCAGATTGCACCCTAAGTGGAGTTTTCTTCGGGCCGGAAGCATATGCCAAGACTTTCCAAGAATGGCAGAGACACTTCAAATGCCCCAGGCACTCTTGGCTCAACCGTGTACCCGGCGCCTTGAGCATACACGGCTCCTTGGAAGAGACCCTCGGGCGTCCAACCGGGTATAACCATATATATTATAGTTGGAAATCCAAGGTATCTCTCCTGGATAGGCTTTCATGGGCCCCAAATCTCCATGACTCAGGTTCCGAGGGGTATAACCTTTTCACTGAGCCATGTCAAGAGATACCCCCTTCCATGACCTTACTTTAGGTCTTACATTTTCCTCTTACGATATCATTCGCGAGAACTAGGTGTCGCCAAAGGTTAGCCCCATTCACTCACTCTTTCATTTTTGTTAATTCATTCAATCATTCATTTTGTTTATGGTTATCGCATAATCTTACATTGTTTAATCATTTTTGTTTTCAATTCTTCAATCAAATTGTCATACATTCTTGATGGCGAGATCTCGACATTTCTCTTCAATTATTTTTTCTTCTCTTACCTTAACAAGCTTTTGTTACCGCCTTGATGATTACTCACTTCTTACACTTTTTTCCCATCGCTCTACCTCGCTTTCTTCACCATTCAAATCTCTTAATGATTCCTTTCCATCATAATTTTCAATCGCTTTTCATGCACCGTTTACCAATGTATCTTCTCCTCTACATCAATGGCATCCACCATCAATCTTTCTCTTCTTTGTTCATCTTTTGCATGTTTGCTTCCAACCCTTTCTTTTGCAACTCTCTTTGCAACTCTCACTTCGATCTCATAAAGATTTTGTCCTTCCTATCAATCCCCCTTTATAATTCCAACACCGGCCAGATGAGGAAATTTTATGATCGATGATAAGTGTGGCCTTTCATACACTTTGTGCAACCACACCTCTCCTGATCAATGCATTATAAGGACTCACATCAACTACTACGAGAACAAAATCCGTTGATAACCCTCTGCAAAGGTATTCTCATATGAACTTCTCCTTTAGGCTTATTAGGTGCCGTTTCCATTGAAACCATATATCTTATGTCAGAGGTATCAATTCTTCATCCTTCCCCCATAGTCTTGTAAGTGTGAAAAGAAGAATATTCTTGGGCTCCGTATCAATCAAGATTCTATTGATCGCCTGACACTGTCGTTTCTTCGCCTCTACGGGTTTGGATTAATTCCAATTTTACAACAATGGGTTTGTCGTAAGTCTCTTTGCCTTGAGGAATCTCTTAACGTTGAAAGAAATAATCGTTTGCCGTTCTTTTTAATCGCGATGTCTTCTTTAATTTCATCACTTCTTTATTATTAGCATCCCTAAAAACCCTCCGAAGAACATTATCCTTGAAAATCTTCAATTGTTCTGTAGAGTGTACAATGGAGTTGCAAAACAAATTTTTGTGCTTTCGATCCAACTTCTATTACGAATGTTTCTTTCCTTTCTTTGAATTTGTTAAACATTGCATTTAAGGTGGTGGTGGTAATGGTGAACCTTCTCTTCACTTTTAGAAAATGACTTAGCTTTCCTTGTCAATCATTCTAGAATGATTCTTTTTATATTTCTGGCAGTCGTTTGTTTAAGTGTCCATGAAAACGGGTAAGAACAGAACCTTTGACTTATCACTTGGTGGTGGCTTATTCCCCATGTTCCATGAGGCGCGGTATGTTTTCCATCAAGAGTATAGCTTCCCATATTTTTTCAACATTCAGCATTTGTCTTTGTCATTTTTATTTCTTCCCATACTACTCGTGACGTCATTGCCCTCCATGATACTCCCGCCTTGACTTCCATAAGTTTCTCGGATGATCAAGTCTTTGAATTTTGTTATTGCCACCACGGTTGTAGTAGTTCTTTCTCTCTCATATTCTTCTTGATCATGAAACTTCCCATGGCTGCTATCTTTGGCTGTCCATCATCTCATTATCCTTTCTTGTTGACCTTGCGGGTACTCGCCACCGTGTTTATCCGGTTTGGAGGTATAAACTTGCCGTGCTGACATTTGAACTTGTATTCGCAATTGATATGATTCCCATCTCATTTTTCCTTTCTCAAGCGATATACTCCTCTTGAAGTTCTCATGAAACTCAAGTTTGATGCATTGATTGTATTCTTGACTCTAAAAATTTGAATATATAGCAAATTAGTTGTGAACATAGCTTTATAAATGATAAAATGAGATATCTTTCATCCTCTTCCATCTTGCTACCCATCGTCTTCCATCTCACAGTTAAGTGTCTTAAACTTTCGCCAACTCTTGTTTCACCGAAATACATCTTGATTCTGTCGCGAGGAGTTGTTACTTATGTATGCCCACTAAAATATAGCTTTTAAATGGTTGAATGATGTGATGGTGTTTTGGTAAACCCTCAAACCATTTCAAGATGCCTCTGTTAAACTTGATGCGAAATATTTGCACAATATAGCGTCATGATTTCCCACCTAGAATATACATCTTACATGCGCTTTGATGTGTTGTATTCACAAGTTGTTCCATCAAAAATCTTTGGTTAATGCGGGTAAATTGCACTTTGGGGTATTCCTCCTAACTGCACCTCTAGTGTAAAGGGATTTTTCGCAGCTTCTTGATTGCCTCGTCTAATTGTCTTCTTCCTCCCTCCTCTTCTATTGTTCAACATTCCCTCTCATTCCCGCCAACTCTTTTAAGATTTGTTCATTTACATCGATTTAATTTATTGGTCTTTTTACTCGCCTCTCTCTCCTTCGCGTTCATGTCTATTTTGATTTTCTTGTTCAACATTTTTCTTATAGCTCTCCTGCACGACTTTTTCTCTCCATCTCACCATGGATTCGCACACCATTGTATCTATCATTTTCTCTTCTTGGTTGTCCTGTCGATTCTCCTTTGTATTCTTTCATACTCTTCATTGATATTTCCATTGTTGCGATTTTGCTCGCGCCTTCTTCTCGATTGTCATGATTATCTCCGCCGAATTGCTTCACTCAATTCTCGTTCTTCCATTTCTACTCTTAATCTTTCCCTTTCGCAAGCTAGACGCGCTTGTTCAATATAATGCTTTTCGATGTCATCTTCAATCTCCTTTTGTTTCCTCTGTGTTTCTCTACGATGCGGTATTCTTCTTCCTTCTTTCCGATTTTCTTCATCAATTGGATTATTCCCGCCTATTTCCTTGATTTTATTATTTTGGTCACTGCAGAAAATCTCTCGGGACGTGGAATACACACCACTTCCCTTTGTTTCGCGATATCCTTCACCGAGATTTAGCTCTCTTTCTAAATTTTCTTCATTAACATTTTCTAATGTAACATTCCCCTCCTATCATCTCTAACCGATCTCCGGTCTGATCCTGTATTACTTCTCGACCTCTATTCTGCAACCTCATATTTTTCCATTCTTAACTCATGGTTTTGCCTTGTTAAATTTGCGCGTTCTTAGCTTCTAATCGTCTTTCTTCATGTATTGTTTGTCTCAACGTTTCTAATGCTACGATTTCTTCATTTCTATGAGCTGTTTCTTCCATTTCTTCTCGATTTCTCTCATCTTGTCCATTATTTATCAATTGTTGCACTTCTTCTCTTTCTTCCATAGAATCAGTCTCCATGTATGCACGCTCACCTATCACAATCTATTACTACATTCGGTCTTTGGTTGAATTGGTGGTTGAATTGGTGGTTGAATTCTGACCTTCTTCTCTATCTCTTGCGTTTATTCTTGATGGTTCACCTACTTCGTTTCTTTTCTCAGATAATCTCCCGCTTCTCACAATTGTCAAGTTGTTTAGATGCATTCCTTATTAGCTATTTTCTCCAATTTTAGTAAAATTGTTGAAAATTATTCAAAATTTCTTTCACCGTTCAATTGATTCTTTCAATTCCCACAAGGTTGATCTTCTACTCAATCCACCTTTGTTTCTAGTGCATGTCATGTAATTGGCAGAAATCCCCATAACACACCCCTCAATAGAATTCACTTAACTAATCCATTTGAAGATGAATAATTATCAATTTTATTGATCATTTTCAAATGTTTACAAAGGAAGATAGGAACGAGCTAAAGAAATTACAATCACTCTAAGATTTTCTCTCTCTAATGACTTGCTTAACAATTCAAAAAGAACCCCCTACAACAAACTGACTCGACCGCTTTATATAGGTGATCATGGATGACAGTAAAACATCCTTTATTTCGGAATAACTTGCGAAGTGTGTAAGTGTATAAGTGTTCGATCCTCAAGGATACTCTTAACCTTCGCCCGATTTTCACATCTTCCTCGTGTTAAAGACATCGTCATCCCATTGCTAATCATTTATTTTTCTTCCCAGCGACTCCTTCGTGATGTTGTATTTATTAACCTCATGAAGTATTGATGTCCTTGATATTCATCCTGTCTCATTTATTACGAAGGATTAGTTTGCCGAAGGCAAACTTCGTGTATTTATAGACAAGGAAGTTTGGACACCAAGGAATTTCCAAAACTCTAAAAATATTCTCAAGATATTTATCAAGCACAAATTCGGTTCCATAATTCACGGAATGTTGTAATCCAAAATAACACGAAATCTCTCGGAAAATCTAATTAGTAAATGCACATTACTAGTGGAATTTCCTACAAAATGAAATTAATAACCTTAATTAAAAGATTCTTAACTTACTTATGTTTCGATCCTTGGATTTTCTCTTCCTTAGCTTTAGAATATCTTTGAACAATTATAGAAATAAACATTCACAGCACGTGTTCCAAGGTTTATCGACATCTTTACTTTGTAAGTTCTCTTTCACACTTACAACCCTGAAACCGATTTGCCACACTTCCAAATGCTGTAGAATTGGTTCATCTGACTTCAAGAACTATGTGATTGATCAAACCAACATTCAATCACAATCATGGGTTTAACGTTTCTACCAAAACAAGTTTCGGTTCTACCTCCATGTGAGTATTGTGCATAGTCACACTAGTTTTCCAAAAATCGGTTGACTAGGTACTAGGATCGGTTCCCACATATATATGGTATCTAACTTATATGTTTTGCGCATGTCCATAGGATCGGTTCCCTTTGCCTAAAAACGGGTTGCACATGTCCATAGGATCGGTTCCCCCTTTATGATAAACCTTGCTGCACTTTTATACAAGGATCGGTTCCCCTTGATGTATCTTCGCACCCCTTACTAGGATCGGTTCCCCTCTCCCAAAAGTTGTCATACATACAAACCCGATCATACACCACGGTGATTACTTAAGATCGTTTTACTAATAAAAGTTACTTAATACATAAGTCAGGCCTTTGAATCGTTCTACCAAGAACACAACAAGTTGTGAGCGGTTATATCAATCACACATATTGGTTGTTCATAAAGATATGCAATGAATAACAAAACCAATAACGCCCCGGGTGATTTCTTTTCGGTCCACAAACAAGTTTATGAACTTACTTCCTAGAACACATGTAAAACATTGTTCCCTAGGATGAAATCCTCACCTCATACCCATACATAATCACAATAGCATTCAAATGATTATGGCGATGTCTTATCTACAAAAGTTTAATGGTTAAGCAATAAACCTGCATTATTGTATTCCTAATACTATGTCTATCTTGGTTCAAATATGCTTGAGTTATGTTTCAATATGCACAACTCGAAAGATACGTTAGGGAATGAAAGCAGTTCAAGTCAAATATCACTAACCTCGAGTGGAAGGATGATTGTTGTTGTTGTAGATCCTTGCTTCTTCACATCTTCAAGTCTTCGCTTAATTTGTAATGTCTCATATCCTAATACTTTCAAGCTAACCTTTACGGTTGACTCTAGTACAAAATCAACTGCGACTCTAACATGAGTTTTGATTCACTAAAATATGACAACCAAAATCCTGACATACCAACGCTGGTGGTTTGAACCAAGAAATGATCTAACAATCTCCCCTTTGTCAATTTTACATGACAAAACTCTTACGTCATATGGATAAACAAATTACAAGAATTCATTACAATCCGCTTGATTCTAGATTCAACAAACAAATTAAAATTGCTTACATTCAGTCCTGAAAAATGCCGTTGTTGACATTATAATAACAAAGCAACACTCCCCTAAGATATGTAGATATTCAATCCATGACGCTTTGCTATACCAATTTATATGACATGTTTCCAAGCACTAATGTTCTTTCCTTGAACGATGCTAATCAATATAAAATATCAATGCCAGCATCACCTGTTTACTTCATTTATTTCTCCCCCTTTTTGTCACAAAATGACAAAGAAATGAAAAATAAAGGACAACACGAAATAATCTTACAAATCTCGAATAGACTTGCAAACCCCGGAGTTAGGCACGAGGGTTCCACACACCACATTATGATAACCAATATCAAAAATCGAAACTACAAGTAGTTTTATTTTGATATGTTACCAAGGAAACAATTTTCCAATTTGGTTAGCAAACCAAAAACAACTAAGCACATTAGTTCCTTTGCTAAACCGATTGTTCAAAACAACCGCTTAATTGATAAGACCAAATAAAGATAAACTTCATTTTCTCATTAGGTTCTAATAATCCATAAACTTAGACCTTTCAATTTTAAACAAGACAAGTACTAGGTTAGGTAACTATCATTTCTTGTTTAGGCATTCGATTAGACTTGAATAGCAAAACCTCATTCGATAAGTCTAACTAAGATCGAGAATAACTTAGTTTATCTTGCCTAAATCGAATTGACTAAACAACTCATCTCAGACACATATTATTTCGTTAAGCCATAAATAATTCATACAAACCAAAAATAAATCAACACTTGCATAATTATTCACCTCAACCTAAGCAATCAAAACAACATAGATATTATAAGCACTGCACTTCAGACCAAATTTTGTAAGCCTAAAGCCATCGATACCATGCAAAAGCAAGATAACAATAGTTTTTCTTAACTGAACTAATTTAATCACACACGCATCAATTGTTCCTAAATTTTGTAAGCCTAAACAATTGATACCACACAATAAAGTAAGATAACAATAGTTTTCTTAACGCCAACCAATTGAATCACACATCCATATACAGTCACATGGAATAAATATCAATTGAACCTAAATTTTGTTTAAGCAAAGAAAAAATATATATAATATAAACTCAGGCTTTCTTAAGCAGAAAACAATTAACTAACAAGATTGTTACATCAAATTTCGTGATCACTTCTCCATTATGATTGCAAGATCTTCGCCCGTGGAGAATTGATATCGAAATATCACCACGTTGTCATCCTTGGCGCGTAAAAACAAATGAATAACAACACACCTCAACCTTTACCAGAGAAAGGTTGAAAACCGGTTTTAACAATTGCAAGCAAAAGTTGAAAACCCCGCTTAAACATATACGCTTTTATGCTAAACCAAAACCGATTGAACATATTGTGACTTTTTCACATATTGCTTATAACCCTCATAATCTTTGATAAAGCCTACCCTACTAGGTCTAGAACTTAATCCCGCTAAATCAAAGTCACCCAAACCATGAGGGTTCACAATATATGAGATCGAATATTAAGGTAGTAAAACCGAAATCAAACATCCCATAAACATACATAGCAATAAGGTAAAAGCAATTAAGCACATGCTATGTAAACCGAAAACTATCACAAGAAAAATTACCAATCAAATAATTTTATTCATAATAGACCAATATAATCAATGAAAGAAATCAAAAATTGATGTCCATTCTTTCTTTGCAACCTAATCCTTCATGCTTAATCGAATGAAGGTGGATTCTACACTGAACTTTTGAATTTCTTCAAAGTAGAAAGCCTTTGTTGCTGATTGAATCTCTTGCATATGAAAAATCTTCGAAGGATTTCAAGAGCATGTAATTTTGTCTTCGATTGAACACAAAAAGTGTATCAATGCCTCAATACACTGATCTTTCTTCGTGAGTATTCTCTCTTTCCTTCTTGCTGTTGTTAACTCCTTTACGATTTTACCCTTAATGTCAAGAGATAATCCGGACTTAGTTTTAAGATGATCTTCCTGATCTTGCATCTTCTCGAGAGAAACCATTTGATCCACCCATAGTTGAACAGAATGATCAAAATGGGAGAAGAGACTTTTATATTTTCATACTATCGAAAATATAATATTCTAAAAATTTAATATATCAAATATCTTCAAATACTAGATATTATTTCCCATAATTCACAAAAAAGTGCCTTGATTTTTTCTTCTTCCTCACTCACCAAATTTGGCACATGCGGTGAGGAAAGAATTCTAATACCGATCAAGTGGCATTAGTATTGGAGATTTTTCTCTCATTATGGAATTTTGAACAACAGTGTTCTTGATCTCAGTATAGTATGAAAAGATCTCTTTTTGTTACCTCGAACCAACGAAGTATCTTGGGATAGACTGAATTACCCACCAACTTTTAGTAATTTTGTTTTTAAGATGCTTTTGCGTCTTGTCTTATTTTTTTCCCTTTACCATTAGATGAGATTTAATAACATCGGAAGACATGTCCATTCTTAAAATGGGTAAATTACTAATGGAGGAGGAAGAAATAAGATTGACAACTATTGCAATATTAGTTGCTTCCTCTTCTTCAAAATCATATGAACTGGGAGGACTCATCTTGAGTTCTGACCTATGCCTTGTTTCTAGTGTATTTCTTAAGAATGGGACAGTCTTTATGTATGACCAAACCATTTACACTTGGAAGCACTTTGTGGATGATATTCATCATCTTCTTCACGATCCTTTTTGACAGGAACTTCGATCATGTGTATTTAGAAGATCATAAGTATCCTTAATGAATATCTTGTTTCTCTTCTTCAATATATCTGAAAGCTGTCACAGTAATTAATGACAATGATTGTTCCAATTTCATCATAAGAATTTTCTCTCGCAACTGTTCATTTGAATAATCCAATTGTCATTCCTTTATTGGAGCTTTTGGAATTTTTGCTTTTGGTGCGATTCATTTACTTTGAATAGATCATGATTCATGATCAAAGATCTTTAACTTACCAACGGTGTGCTTCGTGTGAGTTGAAGATCGCTTGCTTTTATGATTGCATGCTTCTTAGAATCGATCTAGATGGGAACGATCCGAGAATCTTGCCATACCCCTATATCCTTTTAAATAGTATTTCCTAACGAAAGAAGCATTAATTATCTCGGAGAGCTTGATGAAACTCCTCAAAAGTTTTCCCACTCGGAAATGAGGGTTTGAAATCTAGCTTCTTCTCTCGAAGAATTTCCTTGAACATAATCAAGATTATCCCAATCTTAACGAAGTTTGACATGTTGACACATGATGTTGTAAATCACGACTTACAAACATGAATAATAACATTCAAACCATCTAAAGTTACGGTGCAAGTGTCTTTTCTTCGTTCGAAAAAATTCCGCTAAGCGTTTAAACTCGATTTACAATTTTCTCTCTTTGGAAGAGTATAACCATCGGCGATAATAGCCAAGTATTAAAGTCTCGAGATTGAAGAAAAGATCTCATAGCGATTTCCACCATAAATAGTTTGATCCATCAAATCTTGTTGGTACGTTAATCGAATTCGATTCATGAGAACTCGAGTTCATTCTTATAGGTGGATCGCACCAAACACATTATTGATCTTTTAGTGTTTGCCTCGTTCTGATACCAAATAGAAAAGGCGAGGTACCCAAATATACCTCAAGCTAAAACTTTTCCTACATATAAGTCCTTTCTCCGAAAGTGATTGTCTATGGGCTCAGCCGAGACAATACAACCAATTCGGTTCACACACTCCGTGTGATCGTCATGGATACGAAGATCGACAATACGACAATGAAGTATGTTTACTTGATACAAAGTTCGAGACCTAACCAAACACAATAGGTTTGCTTATCAAGTAAATAGGAATTAACGTTTGTGTAATTTAATTTAATTATAATAAAATAATTATAATGCGGAAAATAAAAGGAAAATGACCATGCTGTAAGATTTTTGTTAACGAGGAAACCGCAAGTGCGAAAAACCCGTGACCTAGTCCCAATCAATACTCTCGATTTTAAGACCTTTACACAAAATTACACTTAACCATTATAGTTGAGACCAAATAACTAACCTATAGTTCACCTAATTCCGTATGTATTCCCACGCTCCAACTTATGAATAAGTCATACATTTGGAACAATCCTTTGGTTGATATTCCCAAACAAACAAAGGAACAAGAAATCATTTGGTAACAACTCTATTCAACCAAGTGATATGAGCCTGATAAAGGCTCTTCCGTTTATCATAACATAAACTCCTTCGCCAGGGTCCTTGGATCTATCTAATGTTCAATTACCCGAAGTAATCATTTTAAAGATTAAACCTGACAACACCTTTAATCCTAAGAATCGTGTTGATTAGATCTACTCAATTAATCAATCAATCATGCCAAGGATAAACCGATTATTAATTGGATCCACTTTTTCCAAACAAGTATTATGCACACGAATTATAAAACCCAAGTGGATCTTCATATCTTCTTTCTTTAAATATTCTTAAATCTTGAATAAAACACGCACAATCAATACTTGAATCTCTTCTGATCAATCACGCATTTAACTAAGTCTCACAATAATGGATTATCACAAGATCGTCTTTAGATCTAATAACAAATCAAAGATACTCCATTAAACTCAACTGGTTTGAGTGAATCTTATATCGAGATATAAGATTCTCAAGAATAAACAAACTAGGTGCACCAGATTTCAACAATAGTTAATTGATCAAATCAATCAAAAACAAAGATAACCGCAATTATCTAGTTTCCCACCAACGTCACGCTAGAACTTCTCAATCCAAAAGAAAACTTTAAATCAGCGGCCGTAAGAGATTTCGCTAATTAGGTTACTCTCCTCTCAGAATAGGGCGGCGACATCGAATAACAACAAAAGAGTAAAACTGTTGTTCTGAAGGATTAGTTTAGTAGAAAGGCAAACTTCGTGTATTTATAGACAAGGAAGTTTGGACACCAAGAAATTTCCAAAACCTAAAATATTCTCAAGATATTCATTAAGCACAAATTCGGTTTCCATAATTCTGGAAATCTTTGTCCAAAAATAACGATCAAATCTCTCTAAAATCTAATTAGTAAATGCACATTACTAATTCTCGAATTTCCTACAAAATGAAATTAATAACATTAATTAAAGATTCTTAACTTACTTATGCCGATCCCTGGATTTTCTTCCCTTAGCCAGTATAGGAATATCTTTGAACAAATTATAGAAATAAACGTCTGCCAAATACGTGTTCAAAGTTTGTGATATCTTTACTTTGCAAGTTCTCTTTCACACTTATTTGCCACACTTCCAAACAAGTTTAGAATTGGTTCATTTTGAATTTCAAGAACTATGTGATTGATCAAACCAACATTCAATCACAATCATGGGTTTAACGGTTCTGCAAAACAAGTTCCTAGTTTCAATTTCCATGTGAGTATTGTGCATAGTCACACCTACCTTTCAAAATTCGGTTGGACTTAGGTACTAGGATTCTGTTCCCCCATATATATGGTATCTAACTTTATATGTTTTGCATGTCCATAGGATCGGTTCCCCTTTGCCTAAAACGGGTTGCACATGTCCATAGGATCGATTCCCCTTTCTCTTTATAAACCTTGCCGCACCCCCATACAAGGATCGGTTCCCCTTGATGTACCGCACCCCCTTACTAGGGTCGGTTCCCCTCTCCCAAAGTTGTCAAATACAAACCCGATCATACCACGAGTGATTACTTAAGATCGCTTTTACTAATAAAAAGTTATACCAATACATAAGTCAAGGCCTTTGTGAATGCTTCTACTCAAGAACACAACAAGTTGTGGTTATACTCAATCACACATATTGGTTGTTCATAAGATATGCAATGAATAACAAAACCAATAACGCCTCGCAATTTCCTTTTCGGTCCACAAACAAGTTTATGAACTTACTTCATTAGAACACATGTAAAACATTGTTCCCCAGATGAAATCCTCATCATACCCATACATAATCACAATAGCATTCAAAATGATTATGGCGATGTCTTATCTACAAAGTTTAATGGTTTAACAATAAACCTCGTATTATATTCCTTAATACTATGTCTATCTAGAGTTCAAATATGCTTCACAATTATGTTTTCAATATAATGACTGGAAAGACACGTTAGGGAATCAAACATTTAAAGTCAAATATCACTAACCTCGAGTGGTAGGATGATTGTTGTTGTTGTAGATCCTTGCTTCTTCACATCTTCAAGTCTTAGCAATACTTGTAATGTCTCATATCCTAATACTTTCAAGCTAACCTATACAGTTGACTTAGTACATAATCAAGTTTTACTCTAACATGAGTTTTGATTCACTAAAATATGACAACCTAACTTGACATACCAACGCCAGCGGGTTTCAATCCAGCAATGCTCTAACAGCTGTGATGAGCCACGTTACAATAAAGTGTCATGAAGTAGGACAATTAGTGGTGGTAAAAGTAACTTGATTTTAAACAATTCATTTCTTCATCAAGAAGGCATAACGTCCTGGATAGTTACACGTTACTCTATTCTTCCACCACTCATTCGTTTTCCCACTTCCCTCTGGCACGACCTGGGATGCGTTTCAATATGGCTTGTATAAACAGGTTTCACCTATTTGAACCAAACAAAAGTTTTGGCTCGGCAACAACACATTATCCAGAAATCACCCGGTAGCTTTCCATTATCTTTGCGCTTCTACTTTCGATACAAGTCATAAGCAACCACACCTTGAGTAATCAACTATTCGGTCTCTCACCACTCTCTTAGCTTCCTCCCAAGACCAACCTCCTTCTCCTTCACTTTGTGACCGAAACAAGCCCCTGAACGACCATTTTTTTGGTTTAGGTCGGATTTTGCGTATTGATCTATCGAATCAAAAGTACTCTAAGTGCAGTGCATTGTTTAGGTTTAGATTCGTTCTCATCCATATACCCAAAATTACCAAAATCAAAGCGTAAAACTGGTTTCACCCACAAACACCTATTCAATCCATCGTTGTTTCGTATTCACTGGTGGAATTTGGTATATTTGTTATCCGAATATGGAATATTACTCTCGCTTTGCATGTAACTCATCAAAATTTGGAAACATACTCCGGATGTGACATAAAAAGCTACATCTAATGCGAACCGTCGAGATCACGACAACTGCGGCCCGGTTCATCCCAGATATCTTGTTTTATTTTACATGCATTTTTAAATCTCAAATTTGTTTCTGAGTTTTCGCTTGAAGATGTTCATATACCATATTTCCGCATGGTGAAGGTGATACCTTTTTGACGAAATGTCTAAGGCAAATGTCCTTGCTAGAGTATAGCTTTTATGTTAGCAGAAAAATTACATGGAAGGATGGGGTGGAGGTTAATTGCCACAAAATCACGATTGAGAAGTAATAAAAACCAATTTCTGTCAAATACCCGCATTGATTGATGGTATGGAAACATTAGGACAAACTCTTGGAAAAACGATTCCTTGGCCAAAGTATGGTGTTAAGCTTATTGAGCCTGTAAGAAGGTTAGTTGCTTGGCTTGTTTGATTTGTAAGTCGAATATACAGCAAACCGGTCTTATCAATTATATGTATCAACGATCAGTGTAAATTATAGAACTAGAAAAATAGAAATATGTGTAACTTTCAAAAGTAACTAACTCTTTTAATCTTATGCGGGACCCTACAAGTAATTCACAACCAACTATTCTCTGTAAGTCTTCACTGCATATAGCAACCCTTCTTCGATGGATCTAAGAAGCGGTCTCCTAATCTTATTCCTGTAACTCTACCGGTAATTCCAAACCAAATCCTTCAATATCTATAAAGAAGTCGTGCACATCTACGAGCGAACCTCCGTCTAGACATCTAATAAGAAGTATGTTTTTTTTTTTTTTTTGGTTTTTCTTCGTAAATCCTATATTGCTAATTCTAGCATCTTCTTTTTATATGATGTTCATATATGATTATCTCATTGAAAGCAAAATACTGACTTTTGGAATGGATCACAGGGGAAACGTCGTTGTTAGAGGATTTTTACCTACGGAACCTAACCGGAAAATACATGGAGAAGATCTTCATAAACCGTCATATTGTCAATATTCGAGGTTATAGTTCCATCGTTCTGTATTATCCTAACCAAATGTTGAGTTTAAGTTATTAGGGAAGCTGAAAATAGTTTTGTGGCATGACCGAAAGATAATTGTTCCATCTCTCGATGAAAGACAGGTTAGTTTCTTAGCTCTTTTTGCTTTGTTAATCAAGTATATAAATTGTTTTTTGATAGGTGTCTAAAACACCTATGTATTTATCTATTGTTTATGCTTTCTCTGCTAGTTCTCTTGTAAATTATGTATCTTATGTTTGCTTTTGAATATTTAGGTACTTTGGAGTCATTTGGAACTAAAGAAGAAGAAAGCGTTCATTTGGAGCGAAGAGAACAAAAAGACCGATTCACACGAGCGAAGCTAGCTACGGTTGAGCAAGAAAACAAAATGGTTAGTCGGTTCTCTGGAACTGACAGGTCAACAAAATCACGTGGCCCGTATCAATTCGCTGGATGCCTATAATATTTTCTATCATTACCTGGCCCTCACTTCAATAGAAGTGTTCATTTTCTTCTCATTAGCTCTGGCCTGAAACCGAGAGAGACGGCTGTTGTTGTTAGTGATAATAAACTCAGGGGATCGAGAAGAAGCTGTTGTTGCTGAGAGAATCAGATCGAATATGATCGATTGAGAGCTGTTGAGGTGGTTTCTGAGTGATTTCGTCGGAAGAGAAGAACACGGTGAAACATAGAGTTAGGGTTTTATCACTGGGAGTTTGAGATGATGGTGGCCATGAAGAGAAATTGAACTCAGGTGAAGAAGTTGGGATATGGGTTTTGAGTTCGAGCTGTGAACATGAATTCCAGATTAGAAGTTAGAGTTTGCTTCAGATTCAGTTGATTTGCAGAGATGTCGATCAGTGAATGAATGGATTTGGAGAGATGGGTTTGTTCTTGACTCAAATCTGCAGATATAGGAGTTCGAGATGAACAAGGAAAATGGGTATTCCATCTACAAGATTGTATTTGAAGTCTGAGATGAATTTAGGGTTCTTGAAGTCTGGTTCATTCTTGGGTTGAAATTCAGGTGGTACTGAGTTGGAAGGGAAGATTAATAAAGAGCTGTTGTTTCCTAAATGGGTTGGGGTGGATTGAAGTTGCAGCTGTTGCAGGTGATAGAGATGGAGGTATTGATACGCAGTGATGGAACTGGTGGAGATTCAGTGCCTTGGCTGTGAGGATTTCAGAAGTAGCTGTTGGTGGTGCTGAGTCTCAGGCAATTGCAGGTTGTGATATAATGAAATGTTATTGCCTTGAGCTGAGATGAGATGAAAATGGAGAAACTATGAGCTGTGATTGTATGCCTTAGATGAATGCCTAGGTTCGGAGTGGTGGTTGAATGATGCAGGAGTGGACTGGAAATGATATATTGCGATGGAGTCATAGGCTTGATTGTAGCCGAAGAATTGCAGTGGAAAGTGAACTCTGGGAGGATATTGCGCCATGGGAGCAGCACAAGTTCAGGCCATTGCAAGTGCGGTGATGATAAGACTGCTAGAAGAAGCTACATGAAGTGAAATTGCAGGTGCTTGAGAAATGCAGGCTGAATTGAAGGCAGTGTTTTTGTTTTGAGGTTGTCTTTGCGATGCGCAAAGATCACAGACAAGGAAGGAACCCCGATATACATGGAACGATTGGATAGTGATGTCTGGGATGAGTTCGACTGATGCTGATTGAGTAATGGGTTATGATGAGCTTGGACTTTGGAGCTGTTGTAAACTCGAGATCGAACAGGGAATCAAGGCCGTTGCGCCATTATTGGCATTAGTGTTGACAAGTGGTGACGCGAAGAGAATGGCGGTTGAGCTCGAAGCTGTGGTGAAGCATGAACCTGAGAAGATGTTGATGCTACTGATGATCGGGGATTGGCAAATGGAAATGCTAGAGCTTGCAGCTCAGGTGGTTGTGTATGTGTTGTGAATGAATGAAGAACAACAGGTACAGGTGGTGTTCAAGTCCACAATGGCGATTCTTTGCGATTCGATGGTGAGTCGTGGCTCGAACGTGGCTCGATGGTTAGCATAGCGGGTGTCAGTGGTGTGCTGTGATTGCAGGAGTGAGCTAGTCTTTGTGTTGGAACTCTAATATACAGGAGTTGCAGCGGGAAAAGGCAGCTGGATTGAGTTGAGATTGCAAGAAAAGTAAGGTCTCTTGAGTTGGTGCAGAGCTCGGTGGTGGTATTTGAGATTGCAGGTGGAAGCAAGCTCGGAATGAATTTTGAAGTTGCAAAAGGTTGCAAAAGCGAGCTAGAATGGTGAGCCGGTGAGCATAGTTCCGGTAGTGGATTTCGGAACTGAAGCATGAATCGCAATATTTCAGATGAATCGCGAGGGGGTATGAGTCGGATACAGAGTTGGCCAAACGTATGAGCTATGGGTCACGCTTTGGGTGCGTTTTCGCAAGATAAGAAATTGGGTTAGGTGGTTTTTGTGAATGTTTGAACTGCAGAGAAGCAAAGCAAAGAAGCTCTGGAAGTGTAAAACTGCTGGTGACCTTTGTGTCGATGACAAATCCGGCCTAAGATGCTTTTCCGACGCCTTACTTTCCGGCCATATTCCGGCCGGAAACCCAGTTTTCCGGCGAGCATATTTTTTAGACATATTTTCACATGGGTTTCTCACACATGGTTCATGGGCTTGGTGGACTTTTTGGTGATGGACTTTGAAGACCTAATTTTGGAAAGTGGGAAGGCTATAAAAAGAAAGGGTTTCTATTCTTTTGGGGGATACGTATTCTTCTTGGAGATTTGCAGAGAGCCGGAGCTAGGGTTTGCTTTCATTTAATATTTTCATCTTCTTTACTTTATTCTCCATTATTATTTGATGATGAACTCCAACATTATGAGTAACTAAAACTCTCTTTGATTAAGGGCGATTTGAAGCCCGAAATATGAATCTATATTTGATATGAAAAACTTGTTTTCTTGCATTCATTAATGTTATTGATTGATTTCTACCATGCTAATATTGTCTATGGATTATTTGTTAAGGGTTTAAGTTCGAAATTGAATCATTAATTCTTAATTTATTTGCTAGTTTAGATTTTCTTCGACCCGTAATTGTCTAGAGAAGATAAACGCAAGTAGCAATATATAGGTAGTAATGATGGGACTTTGTTAAGTGCCTATATGTAGAAATCAACACTAGTAGGTGATTCATGCTTTTGAGTTCATCACTAGGAGCAACCTTATCTCACAGAACTTAGAGCACTTGTTTAAGTTAAACCTAGTAAGCGTACCTCTAGGAAACTTGGCAAGTAGGAATCCGGTAGTCGAGCGCTTCCGTATCCGGTGAGCTAGGAGATAATAACGGAATAGTTGAGCGTACTAATTATTTCAGGGTTGTTAGTGACATGATAATGTGAAGAACATAGCTATCTATCAATTTGGTTTGTATTCCGTGGTCTAGAATGAACCTTTAATCAATTACATCTCATATTTGAATACGTTTTAAAATTTTCAGCGTTTTTACAACAAAATCATCTTTGCTAAGAGTATTTGCATAACAACTTGAACTTCATACCTCCCTTGGGACGATCCTACTTACATTATACTACTTGCTAGTTAAAGAGAAGTAGAGAAATTTATTTTTGAGAGATTGACACCTCGTCAAAATTGGCGCCGCTGCCGGGGAGGCAGTGGCAAGTTTAGTTGTTATTTTTATTCTTAGTTGTTACTTTTGCTTTTATTTTCAATTTCTATCTACTTATTCAACCTCTTAGAATCTGATTTTCAGGTACTATTTCTTTGGTGAATGCGTGGAGAGGGCAGACCAAGTCCAATTGGTATACGTCTTCGTTCGGGCACTCTACTTAAGGATTTCATTCGAGCAGTCAACACTCCACTTCCTCAAAGTTCTACACCAAGTGAATTCTCGGACTCGGACGAAGAGGAAGACAACACAATGGGAGGTCGACCACCTGCTCCAAGAACACTCAAGGAGCTCACTTCTCCAAACCTAGATCGGCAGGCCTTTATGTATTCAATGAATGGAACCATTGAGTTGAAACCACAATTGATTAACTTGCTGCCCAAATTCAGAGGTTTAGCGGGAGAAGATCCTAATCGTCACTTGCAACAATTCCATCATGTTGTGACTAGTATGAAGCAAGCAACTGCAGATGCGGATATGGCTATGATGACAACTTTTCCTTTCTCTCTTTTAGATACTGCAGAGAGTGGTTCTTTTGCTTACCCCGCTGGAAGCATAACCACATGGAATGGGATGAAGAAATTGTTCCTTGAGAAGTATTTTCCAAAGATCAAAAGCCGCTGTGATTCGCAAGGAGATTTGTGGTATTAGGCAAGTATCGGGAGAGACTCTCCATGAATATTGGGAGCGCTACAAGAAGCTTTTAGCTAGCTGCCCACACCACCAAATCAGCGATCAACTTGTGATTCAATATTTCTACGAGGGCTGCTTTCTAATGATAGAAATTTGATCGATGCCGCAAGTGGTGGTGCACTTACCAACAAAACCATTGCGGAAGCTACAAGTTTGTTGGAGAATATGGCTGCGAACACGCAACAATTCTACACTCGAGATGAATCAGCAAAGATAAGGAAGGTGAATGAAGTTGGCAATTCTTCACACATGGAACAAAGGATGGGCAACATGGAGAGAATGATGACTCAAATAGCTGCAGCTGTCATACCATCATCATATACCGAAGATGTTGAGCAAGCAAGTGCTATGTACCAAAATCAGCAAAGGCCGAGGTACGATCCGTACTCCAACACATACAATCCGAGGTTGGCGTGATCATCCGAATTTCAGCTATGCAAACAAGCAAGCTGCTGCAAATCCTACTTTCAATCAACAAGGAGGATATCAATTCATGCAAAGACCACCACAAGAACCTCAAGGCACGAGTATAGATGACAAGTTGAATCTCATTCTCAACACAATGGTGCAAGATAAGCAAAAGTCAGCAATGGAGATGAAGGACATCCGAACACAAATGGGTCAATTAGCTAATGCCGTGAGCAAATTGGAGGCACAAGCAGAGGGAAAACTTCCTTCGCAATCAATAAATCACAAGGAGAATGCCAATGCTATTGAGTTACGAAGTGGGAAGCAAGTAGAGAAACCGGAAACATCACCGGTGTCCCATGAACCTGAGTTGGAGAAAGAAGAGGGTGAAACAACTCCTAAAAAGGCGACCCGGTAACAAATTCTAACTCTAGAACTCATGTTTCTACTTATGTTACTTCTCCGCCTTTTCCTAGCAGGTTTGCAAAGTCGAACAAGGAGACATTGTACCAAGAGCTTTTGGAAATCTTCAAGAAGATTGAAGTGAACATTCCACTCATTGAGGCGATAAGGCAAGTTCCACGTTGGGCAAAGTTCTTGAAGGAATTGTGCACTAACAAGCACAAATTGACCGGTAACGAGGTAATGAGTGTGGGGGAGAATGCTTCGGCATATCTTCAAAAGAAACTCCCACCTAAGTTGAAAGACCCCGGTAGTTTCACCATACCATGTACTATTGGTAAAATCAGGTTTGAACGTGCTATGTTAGATCTAGGAGCATCCATTAATGTTATGCCTGCCTCCGTTTATGAATCATTGAATCTTGGACCTCTTAAGAATACCGGTATTGTTATACAACTTGCTGATAGGTCTAATTCTTACCCGAAAGGGGTTATTGAAGATGTTTTGGTGCAGGTTAATCAACTCATATTTCCAGCTGATTTCTATGTTCTTGACATGATGGATGAAGATTCACCATCGTCTACTCCCTTGCTGTTGGGTAGACCATTCATGAGAACCGCTAGAACAAAGATTGATGTTTTCAAGGGCGCTTTAACTATGGAATTTGATGACGAAGTCATAAGTTTCAATATCTTTGAAGCTATGAGATATCCTAGTGATGTGCATTCCTGTTTTTCAATTGATATTATTGATTCTCTAGCTCAACAGATTTTTGAATTGAATGGTGAAGATGCTTTAGAAAACACCATAGTGGAAGGTTTAGGTTATGGGAAATATAAAGACCTTGAAAGTGAATTGGCTATTTGTGATGAGCTTAAAGAGGCTGTTTTATCTCTTAACTCATTACAAGAAGTTCCACCAAAATATAATGTGTCTTATGTTGCTTTGCCGCTTACTAATGAGAAACTTTTACCGTCGATTGTGCAGGCACCTATTCTTGAGTTGAAACCTCTGCCGGATCACCTTAAATACGTGTATTTAGGTGACAAGGAAGAGTTACCGGTGATCATTGCCAACAACCTTACCAAGGTGCAAGAGGAGAAGCTTGTTCGAGTGCTAAGAGAGTACAAATCTGCCATTGGGTGGACTATAGCCGATATCAAAGGAATCAGTCCTTCCACATGTATGCACCGAATACTTCTTGAGGAGGGGGCAAAACCAACAAGAGAAGCTCAACGTCGCTTGAACCCTCCGATGATGGAAGTAGTCAAGAAGGAAATCCTGAAATTGTTGGAAGTAGGGGTGATCTATCCCATATCCGATAGCAAATGGGTGAGCCCGATTCAAGTAGTTCCAAAGAAGTCCTAATCACGGTGGTGAAAAAACGAAGATAATGACTTGGTTCCAACTAGAATTCAGACTAGGTTGGAGAGTGTGCATTGATTACCGAAAGCTCAACTCTACCACCCGAAAGGACCATTTTCCCTTACCATTCATTGATCAAATGCTTGAAAGGTTGGCTAGACATGCTTATTATTGCTTTCTTGATGGTTTTTCAGGTTATAACCAGATTGTGATAGCTCCAGAAGATCAAGAAAAGACAACGTTTACTTGCCCTTTTGGAACTTTTGCGTATAGACGCATGCCATTTGGCTTGTGCAATGCTCCAGCCACTTTTCAACGTTGTATGGTAAGTATATTTTCAGATTATGTGGAAAGCATCATAGAAGTGTTTATGGATGATTTCAGCGTGTATGGTGATTCTTTTGACAAATGCTTAGATAACCTTGCACTTATTCTTAAACGATGCGTAGAAACTAATCTTGTGCTTAATTGGGAAAAATGTCACTTTATGGTCAACCATGGGATTGTGCTAGGTCATGTTGTATCCTCTAAGGGGTTAGAAGTTGACAAGGCTAAGATAGATTTGATTCGGAACTTACAATACCCCACAAATGTGAGGGAGGTTCGCTCTTTTCTTGGTCATGCGAGGTTTTATAGGAGATTCATCAAGGATTTCTCCAAGATTGCAATGCCCCTGTGTAGACTCTTGCAAAAAGATGTGGCCTTTGATTGTGACAAGGAATGCAAGGAAGCTTTCGACACCTTGAAAGAGTTGTTGACTACCGCACCAATCATCAAACCACCGGACTGGAGCAAGCCATTTGAGTTGATGTGCGATGCAAGTGATTATGCCGTTGGAGCCGTGTTGGGACAGCGAGATGGCAAAGTTCCATATGCCATTTATTATGCTTCTAGAATTCTCAACGGAGCACAAATCAACTACTCCACTACTGAAAAGGAGCTTTTGGCCATAGTGTTTGCACTCGAGAAGTTTAGATCTTATTTAGTGGGTACGAAGGTGGTTGTTTTCTCCGACCATGCTGCACTTCGATACTTGCTAACAAAGAAGGATGCTAAGCCAAGGCTCATAAGGTGGATTCTTCTTCTTCAAGAGTTCAATTTGCAAATCAAGGACAAGAAGGGCAGTGAGAATACTGTAGCGGATCATTTAAGCAGATTGGTTGTGTCCGAAGAAGCGATTCCTTTGCATGATAGCTTCCCGGATGAGCAACTCTTTGCGGTTGGTGGCACAACTCCATGGTACGCTGATATCGTTAACTTCTTGGTGACGGGACAAGTACCTAGTTCCATGTCTACATTCCAAAAACACAAGCTCAAGAAGATTGCTAAGCAATATATATGGGATGAACCTTATTTGTGGAAGCATTGCTCGATCAAATGATCCGCAGTGCGTACTTGAATCCGAGTTCCAATCAATTCTGAATTTTGTCACTCATATGCTTGTGGTGGCCATTTCGGAGCCAAGAGGACAGCCCTCAAGGTTCTCGAAAGTGGTTTTTATTGGCCTACATTGTTTAAGGATGCATATCTATGTTGTAAGGCTTGTGATAGGTGTCAAAGGACAGGCAACCTTGGTGCTAGAAACCAAATGCCGCAAACACCAATTCTCGCTGTTGAGATTTTTGATGTTTGGGGTATCGATTTTATGGGGCCTTTTGTGAATTCCAATGGGAAATTTTTTATACTTCTTGCTGTAGATTATGTTTCTAAGTGGGTGGAAGCTAAAGCCACCCCTACCAATGATTCTCATATTGTTTGTGAGTTTGTGAAGGAACATATCTTTTCTAGGTTTGGAACACCTCGAGTGGTGATTAGTGATGGAGGTTCGCACTTCAAGAGATCCTTTCACGCTCTTCTAAAGAAGTATAACATTTCTCATAAAGTTGGCACACCGTATCATCCACAAACGAGCGGTCAAGCTGAAATTTCCAACCGGGAGATTAAGTCCATCTTAGAGAAGACGGTGAATGTTACAAGGAAAGATTGGAGTTATAGACTCAATGACGCTTTGTGGGCGTATAGGACAGCTTACAAGACACCCATCGGTATGTCTCCTTTTAGGCTTGTCTATGGTAAACCTTGCCATCTTCCCGTCGAACTTGAACACAAAGCTTATTGGGCTATCAAGGTATGTAATATGGAATTAGATGCAGCTGGTGAACATAGGAAACTTCAGCTCAATGAGTTAGAAGAGATACGAAATGATGCATATGAAAGTTCACGCATTTATAAAGAAAAGACCAAGGCTTTCCATGATAAAATGATTTCCCGAAAGAGTTTTGAAATAGGGCAGAAAGTACTTTTATTCCATTCTCGTCTTAAATTGTTTCCTGGGTAAACTTAGGTCCAGATGGGTTGGACCATTTGTTGTTACTAATGTGTTTGCGCATGGTGCAGTTGAGATAACTAGTCCCAAAACAGGGCTGATTTCCAAGGTTAACGGCCATCGCTTGAAACCATACTATGAGCAGTTTGTGACGGAGAATCAGGATATGATTACATTGAGTGATCCACTCCCTCTGGAGGAGTAATGGAGCGAGAACGTCGGGCTGACGACGTTAAACCAAGCGCTAAGTGGGAGGCAACCCACCGGTTTTGTATCTTTCCCTTTATCTTTTTATTTTTAAGCATTTTATCTTTATTTTCTTGTTTTTGCATATCAATTGCGGAATTTCCCACCTTGAACCTTCTTTGGATGATTCAATTTTACATTGAGGACAATGTAAAGTTTAAGTGTGGGGGAGCATTTATATGTTTGTATAGTTTGTTTTATGTGTTTAGTAGTTTTATGCCATAAAATAAATAAATAAATAAAAAAAAAAAAAAAAAAAAAAAAAAAATTTGTGCTTTTGAACTCCGAAATCTAGAAACTTGTGCCTTTAGGATGACACTATTAGTGGATGGAATCATTTTGAATGCAGGAGTTGAGGAACCCATTAATTAACAAGAATGAACATAGCTCAGGAATCACAAATAACATGATAGTCGTTACCATATCTCGGAATATCACCATATCGCATTCTATTTTTTATTTTTCCATATTTATCTATTGTTCTCTAAGTGTTTTGGTGGGTCACTAAACATCGACATGTTATTACTGCTAGGATGAAATAGAGTGATTGAGTTGCTAGAAAAAGAAAAAAAAAAAAAAAAAAAAAAAAGAGACCGACCAATTAGACCAAACGGAATAAGAATGACACTTGGGAATAGCAGTATGTGTGAAACGTAGTCCCTGTCTCCGTCGCCTAAACAAGCGTGGAATGCAGGATCCAAGGCAACTATCATGTACTTGCTGACAAGAAGCATGCGCTTGGATCCAGTTTGATCTAATCATGCCGTCTAAAAAAATAAAAAATAAAAAAAAAAGTGAGAAAGAAAAGAAAAAAGAAAAGAAAGTATTATATTTGGTGAATAAAGTCACTCCTGGTTCCCTTGTATATGCCAGTGAGTTGATGTATAAATAAGTTTGTTGACCACTGGTTCCCTTGTATATGCCAGTGTGTTAACACTAGAATTGACCAGTAGCTCAATCCAATAGGATGCATAGGTTCATCTTGGCGGTGACCTTCAGACAGATATGGGAAACATCGGACACTTGTGAACATTCGCCAACATCTACATCTATATCCATCTTCTTTATCTTTTCATTGCGATTGTGGTTTGTTAGTTTCCGAGTATTGTGGCTTGTTCGACTATCTAATTAGAGCTTTATTTACTTATATATGAACTGAATTTGTGCAAGGTACCTCCTCCTGTAGTCATTTTGGATTCATTCATTGATTTGTCACAAATAGATGGAGTCGAAAATATAGGTTTTGTAGGCATACCTCTTGTAAACCTTCACGAGACTAAAACTCGTCCACTAGGGACACCTAGGGGTTCAAAGGCCTGTTATTCATGCTTAGAGTAACCGTAGCCTCGACGAGACGGAGTTGTATGTATGTTGTATTTTAGTTTTGTTTTGTTTGATTTGCTCGAGGACTAGCAAAGTCTAAGTGTGGGGGAATTTGATAGGTGTCTAAAACACCTATGTATTTATCTATTGTTTATGCTTTCTCTGCTAGTTCTCTTGTAAATTATGTATCTTATGTTTGCTTTTGAATATTTAGGTACTTTGGAGTCATTTGGAACTAAAGAAGAAGAAAGCGTTCATTTGGAGCGAAGAGAACAAAAAGACCGATTCACAGACGAGCGAAGCTAGCTACGGTTGAGCAAGAAAACAAAATGGTTAGTCGGTTCTCTGGAACTGACAGGTCAACTGGTAACCGCGTGGCCTGTATCAATTCGCTGGATGCCTATAATATTTTCTATCATTACCTGGCCCTCACTTCAATAGAAGTGTTCATTTTCTTCTCATTAGTCGGTCTGAAACCGAGAGAGACGGCTGTTGTTGTTAGTGATAATAAACTCAGGGGATCGAGAAGAAGCTGTTGTTGCTGAGAGAATCAGATCGAATATGATCGATTGAGAGCTGTTGAGGTGGTTTCTGAGTGATTTCGTCGGAAGAGAAGAACACGGTGAAACATAGAGTTAGGGTTTTATCACTGGGAGTTTGAGATGATGGTGGCCATGAAGAGAAATTGAACTCAGGTGAAGAAGTTGGGATATGGGTTTTGAGTTCGAGCTTGTGAACATGAATTCCAGATTAGAAGTTAGAGTTTGCTTGATTCAGTTGATTTGCGAGAGATGTCAATCAGTGAATGAATGGATTTGGAGAGATGGGTTTGTTCTTGACTCAAATCTGCAGATATAGGAGTTCGAGATGAACAAGGAAAATGGGTATTCCATCTACAAGATTGTATTTGAAGTCTGAGATGAATTTAGGGTTCTTGAAGTTCTGGTTCATTCTTGGGTTGAAATTCAGGTGGTACTGAGTTGGAAGGGAAGATTAATAAAGAGCTGTTGTTTCCTAAATGGGTTGGCTGGATTGAAGTTGCAGCTGTTGCAGGTGATAGAGATGGAGGTATTGATACGCAGTGATGGAACTGGTGGAGATTCAGTGCCTTGGCTGTGAGGATTTCAGAAGTAGCTGTTGGTGGTGCTGAGTCTCAGGCAATTGCAGGTTGTGATATAATGAAATGTTATTGTTGTTGCCTTGAGCTGAGATGAGATGAAAATGGAGAAACTATGAGCTGTGATTGTATGCCTTAGATGAATGCCTAGGTTCAGGTGGTGGTTGAATGATGCAGGAGTGGACTGGAAATGATATATTGCAGTATGGAGCTGTAGCAGTTGTAGCTGTGAAGAATTGCAGCTGGAAAGTGAACCTGTGGAGGATATTGCGCCATGGGAGCAGCACAAGTTCAGGCCATTGCAAGTGCAGGTGATGATAAGACTGCTAGAAGAAGCTACATGAAGTGAAATTGCAGGTGCTTGAGAAATGCAGCTGAATTGAAGGCAGGTGTTGCTGTTTTGAGGTTGTGCTGCGATGCAGTACTGCAGGCAAGGAAGGAACTGATATACATGGAACGATTGGATAGTGATGTCTGGGATGAGTTCGACTGATGCTGATTGAGTAATGGGTTATGATGAGCTTGGACTTTGGAGCTGTTGTAAACTCGAGATCGAACAGGGAATCAAGGCTGTTGCGGCCATTATTGGCAGTTGGTGTTGACAGTGGTGACACGAAGAGAATGGCAGTTGAGCTCGAAGCTGTGGTGAAGCATGAACCTGAGAAGATGTTGATGCTACTGATGATCGGGGATTGGCAAATGGAAATGCTAGAGCTTGCAGCTCAGGTGGTTGTGTATGTGTTGTGAATGAATGAAGAACAACAGGTACAGGTGGTGTTCAAGTCCACAATGGCCAGTTGCTGTTGCAGTTGCAGCTGAGTCGTGGCTCTGGTGCTGCGAAGCGGGGATTGGCATAGCAGGGTGTGCTGTGCTTGCAGGAGCTGAAGCTAGTGCTGTGTTAGTGCAGCTCTAATATGCAGGTTGCAGCAGGAAAAGAAGCAGCTGCAGTTCAGAGCTGAGCTGCAAGACAGTCTTCTTTGGGTTGGTGCAGAGCTCAGTTGGATTTGAGATTGCAGTGGAAGCAACTGGGAATGAATTTTGAAGTTGCAAAAACAGTGCGAAAAGCGAGCTAGAATGGTGAGCCGGTGAGCATAGTTCCGGTAGCCGGATTTCGGAACTTGAAGCATGAATCGCAATATTTCAGTGAATCGCGAGGGGGGTATGAGTCGGATACAAGAGTTGGCCGCCGGACGTATGAGCTATGGGTCACGCTTTTGGGTGCGTTTTCGCAAGATAAGAAATTGGGTTAGGTGGTTTTTGTGAATGTTTGAACTGCAGAGAAGCAAAGTGAGCTACTGGAAGTGTAAAACTGCCTGGTGACAGTGTCTGATGACAAATCCGGCCTAAGATGCTTTTCCGACGCCGGATTCCGGCCATATTCCGGCCAAAAACCCAGTTTTCCGGTGAGCATATTTTTGGGACATATTTTCACATGGGTTTCTCACACATGGTTCATGGGCTTGGTGGACTTTTTGGTGATGGACTTTGAAGACCTAATTTTGGAAAGTGGGAAGGCTATAAAAAGAAAGGGTTTCTATTCTTTTGGGATATACGTATTCTTCTTGGAGATTTGCAGAGAGCCGGAGCTAGGGTTTGCTTTCATTTAATATTTTCATCTTCTTTACTTTATTCTCCATTATTATTTGATGATGAACTCCAACATTATGAGTAACTAAAACTCTCTTTGATTAAGGGCGATTTCGAAGCCCGAAATATGAATCTATATTTGATATGAAAAACTTGTTTTCTTGCATTCATTAATGTTATTGATTGATTTCTACCATGCTAATATTGTCTATGGATTATTTGTTAAGGGTTTAAGTTCGAAATTGAATCATTAATTCTTAATTTATTTGCTAGTTTAGATTTTCTTCGACCCGTAATTGTCTAGAGAAGATAAACGCAAGTAGCAATATATAGGTAGTAATGATGGGACTTTGTTAAGTGCCTATATGTAGAAATCAACACTAGTAGGTGATTCATGCTTTTGAGTTCATCACTAGGAGCAACCTTATCTCACAGAACTTAGAGCACTTGTTTAAGTTAAACCTAGTAAGCGTACCTCTAGGAAACTTGGCAAGTAGGAATCCGGTAGGCCGAGCGCTTCCGTATCCGGTGAGCTAGGAGATAATAACGGAATAGTTGAGCGTACTAATTATTTCAGGGTTGTTAGTGACATGATAATGTGAAGAACATAGCTATCTATCAATTTGGTTTGTATTCCGTGGTCTAGAATGAACCTTTAATCAATTACATCTCATATTTGAATACGTTTAAAATTTTCAGCGTTTTTACAACAAAATCATCTTTGCTAAGAGTATTTGCATAACAACTTGAACTTCATACCTCCTTGGGACGATCCTACTTACATTATACTACTTGCTAGTTAAAGAGAAGTAGAGAAATTTATTTTGAGAGATTGACACCTCGTCAAGATATACCAAGTGGAAAAAGGGCCTTTTAGGCATTTCAAGTCTGCTTTGTTTATTGAATCTCGTTCCAAGAAATGATGTTAGTTGCAATTAGCTTGAGATCTTTCATATTATGTGCAACGTTGTTTAAGTGGTTAATGTTTTTAAGTTTATTTCCGTTAAGATTAATATGAAGGCCAGTTTGGGTCAGTTTGCTTGCTTAAACCTTTGGAGTCAATTTAAACAGATCGTCAAAATGTCGGCATCGAATAATAACCAACGACAATGTCGGCACCGTTGCCGGTGTTGATGGTGTTCAACATACGATGCCAGTATCCTGGACTCAATTTAAACTTATTGTCAGAGTGCAGGCATTGGAATGTACCATCTTTCCATGCCGGCATTCTGACGGTTACAAACTCAAGTTATGTGACAGTTACAAACTCCCTAATTCCACTTATCTGACGGTTACAAACTCCTTTATCCCACTTATTTGACGGTTACAAATTCCTTAATACCATTTATGCGTCGGTTACAAACTCCTTAATTCTATTTAAGTGATGGTTATAGAAAGGAAAGTATTCAATCTCTCTTTGTATTCAATCTCCCTTTTTCTTTCATCTTATATACCAAAGACAATGGGTCGTCGCAAACCTACTGAAAAACCCAAACCCAATCCTGAAGAATCTGTTGATGATGGTGGTAAATCGAAATCAGAAGCGCAACAAGTGCCTGAAGAGTCTGTTGGTGAGACGGAAATAACAAATTTGATGCGGTAAGTGATGTCTATTGAAGTATTTTTAGGGTTTATCCCATACTAGAAAACACAAATTGAAACTTGCTTGTTTAGTCTTTCTACTACACTAAACGAAAATTTTGAAATTGCAATTTAGTCAATTGAAATTCAGTTACATGTTTTATTCGCGGTAGAATTCAATTTGAAAACCATGCCGGATTATATGTCTTGTATCCCTATTTTATTGCATGAACCTGCCGGCATATAAAATTAATTGAATACTATGCCGGTTTTGTGTGCCGGCTTTGTATATTTGATCAATGCCATGCCGTCTTTATTTGCTTCTTATGTTAAAAACTCTGTACAAAATTCCCCCATTTCCGGCATAAAATATCTCTATTTTACCATGCCGGTACCACCGCCGGTAGTGTTGATATGTTTACCTACCATGCCGGTTGTCATTCCCTTAATTTGTTAATTCTCTGTATAAAATTCAAGAAAACCGGCATTGAATTTTAATTATTTAGTACGCCGGCACATATGCCGGCACCGATTTTATGTTTAATATACATGTCGGTTTCCTGTATATAACTCAGTTTATGTATTGGGACGTAGGTCTAGAGGAGCACAAATGAACAAAGGAAAGGGCAAAGATGTTGAAGAAGTAAAACTTAAGTCTTCTCGACGTAGTCGTTCTGATCCGGATCGTTCTAAGGTCGTCATTCGGGATCAACCTATAAGGGACACAACCATCAATGATGATGATGATGATGAGTGGGAAAAATATCCTGAACCGGCCCAAGCAGGTGTCTCATCCTCACAAGCAGGTGGATTAGGACAACGTGATGTCGGAGTTGAATCCCCTAAGAAAAAGGAAAAGGAACACCCAGCCCACCTTCCTAATAGATATGACATGATTCCAGACCGCGATGATGGCAAACAGTGGGGTCAACCTACAAAACCGCAACTCTTATTTGGATACAAGCACTCTTGGGCTCGTTGGATCTATCAAACTTATGTAAGACGTTTGCATCTTTTTATTATATTATTTATCTATGATCAAGTGAATTTAATTTAATTTGGTGTGTTTTTATAGGACCACAAGAAAGCCTTTCGTGTTAGCCGCCATCAATCAAGTGATATATGGCCTTTGGAGTTAGAGTGTCCCGAAGTTCAAGAAATAGTCAGAGCATCTAGGTTGTATCCCGCGGTAGAAAATTATGTGGCCACCGATTCCGTCACGGCAAACCGCTTTTTGGAGAGGTTTTTTGGTGAAACCGATACCATGCATTTTCCTTTTGGCGAGATGACCATTATCCCCGAAGATGTCCAAAGAATACTCGGTCTAGGGGTTCTTGGAAAAGTCGTTAAGAATGGAGATCACCTGTAAGGACCTAGGATGGGACAAGATCTATGAGCCGACTAAAAAGTTATTTTGGTGGGACAAGGAAACTACTATGGCAAATATGTACAAGACAAAGCGTTCCCTTGACAAAGACTATCACATTCGTCAATCTCGTTGAATTGTCTGGGAATACGAAGGACAAGGAATTGAATCCCGAACAAGTTCAGCAAACTATCGCTGCTTATCTGTTGTTCACCTTGGGCTCCGTTATATTCCCTGACGCTAATGGTAATGGGGTGCATATGAACAATCTACAATACTTGGATCCCTTGGATAGGGTCCATGAGTATTCATGGGGCAATGCTTTCTTGGCACATTTTTTGGCAAAATGCGTAGAGCTTCTAAGGCGAACGCCTGTCAATTTAATGGTTCTTTCACTTTAATTCAGGTATAGTGAACTAGTTATTTTGTCATCATTGTCAATAATTTTTTTATTTTCCAATTATTGTTTTACTTATACATTTCATTTTAACGATCTTTCATTGGCATAGGTGTGGGCTTATGAACACTTCCCAAAATTGTTTAAAGGATTAAAGTATGAAGGATTGAAGACTCTACGTGAGTATGAAGAGCATCAGCCTCTAGCTCAGAAATACTTCTTCAACAATGCCCTGAAGCCCAATAACAAGAAAAGGTTATTCGCAATGACAATGGCTTTGGACTCCGTGGTTGTCCAAGATGTTGTGTTTGACCCATATAGGGATGCCAGGGGAGTTTACTTTGAAAGGCGTGACAATGTTTCATTTTACAACGGACCGTTATTTCATCCAAAAGGATTTGTTATGCACAACCCTCGCCGTGTAATATGCCAACTTGGGTACAAGAAGAAAAATCTTACAGATACATCCTATCATAAATTCTCTCATGACTTTCCTCAATGCCAAGCAAATGAGAACCATACTCTGGTTGTTTACGACCCAAATCCCATTCTTGCACATTGGAGTGAAAGGGAAGAACGAGGACTTGTGTTGGATAGGGTTGGTTGGGAATTGGCGGAAAACGGTTATGAGACCGAACCAAACTTTCTCAGTGGTCATTGGAAGTACTCGCATCCTTATATTATACGCCCGGCTAACATGGAAGTTCCTCCACAAGCAGCACCTCCCTCCACAACTCCGGCTGAACTTACTGTACCCGGACTACAAAAGATCCTTACGTTGTTGGTACGTACTTCTTGTTAATTTCCTATTCTTTTAATCTATATATTTGAACTTATATTAGTGTACATACTAAGTACATGTCAAAGTTCTTTAAGAAAAAGAACAAGAAAGGAGAGGTGTTGACCCAGAAAGAAATGGAGAAAGTCGAGCAAAAGATAGAAAAAATTGAAGATCCAGAGGCAAAAGACTTGTGGGACGAAAGGAAGAAAAGGGTATACAATAAGCCAAGGACCGAGTGATCGTGTGTTTCTTCTATAATATTAGTTTGGTCTTGAACAATCTAGTGTTGGTTTATGTTTGTTTGTGTGACTTGAACAATGTGTTTGTTTGTGTGTCTTGCTAAACTCTTTGCTTGATTTGGTTTATGTTTGATTTGTTTTCGGTTTGAAACCTCTTAACTTTGGAGTTTGTTTCTTAACTTTGGAGTTTGTTATTTTAAACAATCTAGTGTTGTTATTTGATTTATTATGTTGATAAACCAGTGTCAAAAGCGTAAAATCCATGCAGGAACTCGAATTTTCAAAATCAAAGAAATTACAGAGTACGCATTGACGATTTTTTGGTTACCATGCCGGTAGTCTGCATTTTCCGTGTACAAAATATTTTTGTCGAGTCCCTAAGACCGATTTTAGTTTAATTTCAATGCCAGCACACCTCTTGGAGAGGTTTCTTTGATAAGGCCAACGCATCCCAAAATTGGTGATTCTCCTCATACAATGCCATCCATCCCTTCCAGGATATTGGGATCTAGATCCTTGTTTTTAATCATCCAACAAACAAAGTGGCAATGGACAATTTTCTTTGAGTTTTAGAATAACGAAATGATTACCGTTCACGAACGCCAAAATAACTCTTCTCTTCTTAAGGGATCCTTCGCATTTTTGCCACTTTGGTGTAAATGTTACTTCTACGGTGGGGGTAAAATAATGAACAACACATCTAAATGTATCCGCCACTAGATGCCCACAAAGCGGCATTCTCATCCAATATTGAGAAGGAAGAAACTTCATCTCCCCGCTCGGGCCCTAACACTTGAGCATACATATTATCAAACCCCTCTCCTTCACCAACCAATTGCTCATGAAAGCTCTTCTTTTTTTAAATAAGTTGTTCGTCCATCCTCATTCTAGCATATCGGCATGGTGTCATCCCTCTACTAACCGCCTCAAAGATTCCTAATTGTTCGGTCAAGACATGATAGCCATAATTTCCATATCCATAAACATCATCCATATATACAATATACTCGCGAATAACCTCGGGAAGTTGTTGTACATAAGACTCTATTTTGGTATGGTAATGACTATAAGTATTACCCGCTTTGGAATCCTTAAACATCTTCATATTACCAACTTTTAGCTTAATTATATCCAATCCATCCTCTGCAATCTCTACACTTCCAATGTCTTTAGTATGTGATGGGAGTCTGTACTTCCTTGGCCTACCCCTTCGCTTTGGAACCGAAACTACATCAACTTTGGTCGTGCCTACGGAGTTGTCACCATGGTGTTGTTGTTGACTAGATATGGGTCGCTTACCTTTGCTATCACTTATTTTAGGTGGGGCTTCGGTGTTTTCACCTCCAAGCATTATAATGAAACCATGTACGAAATACCCGTACAGCCGACTCTCGGTGTGTTATACTAGCCCGATTGAGCCCTCTCGGTGTTTATACTAGCCGATTGAGCATCCAGACGACCAGATCGATCCGGATATGATCGCAGTCATCCAACTCCACAAGCATGATTGGATGACCCGCATCAATTCCATCACCCCCAAGCAGGTATGGAATACCCACCGCTGACCCCGCATGGTCGGCCATTGGCCTAGCTTGCCAAAAACGTTCATACCAAGCAAGATGGACGGAAAACCCAAAATTAGGGTTTGCGGCATATTACATGTGTCGCAAAAAGTCTCAACCATCCATCTTCGCAGTATAGATGGAGGGTGTAGATGTAAACTCAAAGGGCCCGTAGCATGTCAACACAATCACCGAGGGCTCCGCCTACACACTTGACCAACCGGTCAAGACCAACCATGCTTGTTCGTAACAAATTCGTGCGCCCAAACAACGGGTGACGCACGGCTTTGAAATCCAGAATTAGGGTTTTGAGCATCACGAGCGTCCACCTTCTCCGCACGAATGGAGGGTCCAAGATTAGATTAAGCAGTCCTGGTCATACCAAAGATGACCACCGTGGACCCATCTATTCCTCACCCGATCGGCCAAGGCATATCATGCCCGGGCTAATTCAAAACGCACGCCCAAACTAGCGTGGTCACACCTCCCAAAACCACAACCGATCTCGACCGCTCAACTTCGCCGGATGATTTGGATGGCTCAAAGTCACGTTTTTATGGGATACTCGTATAGGCGTAAACACCAGCCTACCACCTTCACACCAGGCCAATCGGCCAAGACCGACCAAGATTGGTCGTCTTGGAACGTGTGCCCGAAGTGGGCGTGACGTGCGGCTCTTGCGGACTTTGGTTTTCCTGTCGCAAATCGATCTCGACCACTCAACTTCACCGGATGAATTGAGTGACCCGGATCATACTTTCGTGAGGTAATGGGGTATAGGCGCCTACACCATCATGCCGTCTACACGCATGTATGTTCGGCCTGGCCAAAGTTGTATCCCATGCTTGAGTTTTCGACCAAGGCAAGAGTGTTGCCTGCGCACCTCTTCAAAACCCTAATTTCATTAACGATTCGCAGATGAGTGTCTCAAAGATCATCTCATCCGTCCAACTTCACCAGCTTGGTTATACAACCCCGGTCAGAGTTAGTTGGTCAGTGAGGCGTCATTACCCATCACTTTACCACACCATGATGCGCACTAATTTATAAAATACACACGATACTTCACAAGTATCAACTTCCCGAATAACGCAATTATTCAAATTAGCATTACATGCTACCTATCGTGGATCCACGATCCACACGTTCCGACATCAATCATGTCACAAACTGGGGATACATACTGGGGTATTGGTCTCGGCGGTTTACGCGTGCGGCGTGCAGCAACGCGCCATCACAAGAACGTGTTAGGAAGTCATGGACGGTAAGAGATGAACATGAGAAGTGGGCAAGACCGGTCGTGTGGCACCGACGCACAACTCCACTACTCCATCACTCCACTTCCTCCACTTCCCACGAGAGACGTGAATAAGGCTCAATGACTTGTATAAATAGGTTCTCCGCCCTATTTCAAAAACAGAAAAAAACAAAGGGCAAGTGTTAATACAAAACGTATTCCAACACCCCGGAGCACTGCTTGCATCAATCGTAAGCCTGCTCATCTTTCCTCATTACAAGTTATTCATAGCCAACACCTTCTTCGCTTCCCTCCCTAAGATCAACCCCTTCTCCTTTACTTTGTAACCGAAACAAGTCCGGAACGACCATTTCTTGGTTTAGGCCGGACTTGCACAGATTGACTTCCGAATCTATAAGCACTCACCGCGCAGTGCATTTGTTTAGGGTTTAGATTCATTCCTCATCCACACACCCCAAATTACCAAATTCAACATGAGTAGTTTTCACCCATAAACAATTGGCGACCACAGTGGGAGGTTAATCTCTCGGTTGTAAGGTCAATTTCTTCAAATTCGATTCAATTTTATCAATTTCAAAAGGGTAGATCTTAGAATCAATTCAATCAACAATTCATTTCAAGATGGTGGAATTAAGGTCTGGGTCAGCAATCAATTCTGATGGAGCTGGTGTGGATAACAATCCTGGTGTCGAAGTACCTGTCAGTGGAGCTACCGTGGTCAATACATCTCGTGGAGCCGTCACTTCTACCATCAGCACCAGCGTAGTAGGAAATGTTCCAGTAAGTGTAACGCCTCCCATCACCAGAGCCAGAGCAGCCGCAAATCCCGGCATCACCTCAAGTGTAACACCTCCGGTAGTCACCAGAGCAACAACTTTCACTCCTTCATCAGGACGAGGAGCCGGAGGCACAAGAGGAGGGACACCATCTATTACCATTGCAGACTTGATGGAGAAACATGAAGTTCTTGCTAAGACTCAAACGGATATGGCCGCAACTCAGAAAGAGGTACTCACTTTCCTTAAAACTTTGACCGAACGATTGCCGCAAGATTCACGACAACCCTTGGAGTCGACAAGAGATGCATTCAATACACCCGAGAAAGGGCGTTTCCACTCGGACCCACACGAATGAAGAAACTCGTGTTGCTCCTGAGCGCCAAAGGGAGAGGGACCAACCTTCCAACTTCATTACACGTGAGGATCTGGAGCGACTTCTCCAAAATCGAGGAAAAGGGGACCGAACGGATGTACACCAACATCAGCCACCGTACCCTCAAGATGTACAAAGAATTCCTCTTCCAAGAGGTTACACCTTTCCCGCTCTCCCTCTACGACCAGTGCATCGGTAATGCTCGTGAACACGTCTCTCGATTCTTGGAATCCTTGGGGAACATGAATACAATCATGTTCTCGCGCCAAAGAATTCTCGAAATCACTTACTGGGAGGGCGTACACTGGTACAACAACATCGCGCCTAACAAAGATATCCAATTGGAGCGAGATGGTCGGGTGCTTCTACGAAAGTATTTCTTCGTGTCCGAACAAATCACCTTTTCGGATCTAGGAAGAATTCTTCACGGAACAACGAGCATCCTAACGACTTCGTCAAAAGGTTCGTAACCCAAGCGTTGGATTGTCACGACCCGAACGTCACCGAACGGCAATTGGTGGAGTTGTGCATCAACGGGATGATACCCATATACCGCGCTCGTTAGAGAATCGGGCTTCAAACGTTCTCTCGAACTCCATGAAGTCGCTAAGCGTTCAAAGAATAACCGCACCAGCGTTGCTAGAAAGAACCAGAGTCATTCGATGAAGATTCACATGAAAGTCGAGGAGCGGGCGCCTCACGAACAAGCAATACAACACCGGTCCTTCAGTGAGTGTAGTGGGCGGAGGAGAGAAAAGGAAAGCTCCAGTGACGGAACAACAAACCAAGCGGACATCCCCGCACACAAGACTTCGTCTCGGAAAGGAGCGGACAAATCTCCCGCACAAGACACCGAAGATACGGTGTTTTCCTTTCCCCATGAATGAAGTGATAGAACTCTTGGAAGCATGGATCCAAGACGATGCCGTCAAGCCGCCTCCTATCAAAGCGTCCTCCAACCGAGAAAGACATGGCGATCCCAAATACCGTTGCTACCACAGATTCGTACATCATCCAACCAAAGATTGTAATAGGTTGAAACAAATATTCAGGGAAAAGATAGAGACAGAGGAACTCCAACTTGGAAACGAAGGTGTTCGTAGAGACCCTCTCCTTATGAGGAACCGCATGATTTCGGGGATTACATTGCAAGACATCGTACAAATCTATGATGGAGCACTTGTGTGAAATCTTGTACTTCTCCAAAGGGCAGCGTCAAGACATATTTACGGCCCTCAATCACGTTGTGTCAGGCAGACATTTGTATCCAGAAGCAGTCCAATAACCCCAGTCTTTCCTGAAGGACGCGAGCAAAGGAAACTGGGGACTCCTAACTGTCACTCGTTTGAGAGATGTTGAGTTCGATAGCGCGTTGATTGATACGGCTTCCGAATTTAACATCGTTACTGTCAAGACCTTGAGAGTGGCAAAGATTTCAATGCAGAAGCTACTGCTACTCCAATTGTGGTTAAAGATTCAAAGGAGAGCTCGAGAGATGCATATGGATATATTGATCTGGAAGTCAAATTGGGTGATGCCTCGACACAAGCAAAGTTCTACATAGTCAAAGATCACCCCAACTACGACATGATCCTGGGACGCCCTTGGATGCACGAAAACAAAGCAATACTAGAAAGCTGTCCTCTACCGATTTCGATACCTGAAAGAATCTCCAACACGCCTTCTGGACCTGATGGCTGTCTGGTACCGCACCAAAGAACTTGCCAACGTGACACGACTTCCTGAGAGAACTCACAAGATACATTGAAAGGTTATGATCTCAAGTAAGTCTCATCGCGCAACTCTCTTTGCAACCTACCGCCTCATTCCGACAAGTCCTGGGACTGGCTCCAACCAACAAACCAACCCCGGCTAGGAGATGTGAATGGGAAGCCAGCCTTTTCAAACGTTTTATCAAAAGCGTGGAGGCTGTCTTGGTCAAATACGATAAGGCCAAGGTCCAAGTATCTGCACGCCCAAACCCATTTGGAATTGGAGACCTGGTGATGAAGACGACTACATTCAAGGTTGGGAGCATGACGGTGAAAATGATCACTCCACCTGACTCACCCATCGAAAGAGAAGAGGAACCGTACCTGGTAGTAGATGTTATCCTAGGCGGTTACTGCAAGCTCATCAACGCTGATAAACTAGAAGGCGTAATAATTCACTCACAATGTCTCAAACCCTACCGAACTTAAGACGTTGTGCTACCACTTTCCGTCCTCCACCCTTTAAAACGTTGTGCTATTTTTTTCCAAATGTTTCCTTTTACAATTTCATGTCATACTTGTAATTCCCGTAAAATGATTGCAATACTTGCATTCATAGTTAGGACTTTCAATTTTCAATTTTCAATTTAATTGAAGCATTATTTCCACTGAGAACCTCTACCCCTAAAAACAAAAGGTCCTGAGTCAGCCTAAATCAACCCATTAGAGCAAGGAAGGAAAACTTAGGCAAACATCTCATGAGAAGAAGGAAACGAACGTGTGCACAAAAGGAAAACGATATGAGCCATCCGCCCAAAGAAAGACAGAAGATCTTGCATCGTGAACACAGTCCGTGGATATTTCATTATGGCATTATTTCTTTTATCACAAAGAGTTATGTGTAAAGGCGCACCCTTGCGCCTGAGAAAGTTCAATTGCAGTCTTGACAAAAGGTTATAAAAAAAAAAAAACCTTTATTCAAATAATCAAATAGAAGAAAACCTTGAACTCAGCTGCCACTGAATACAAGGAAGATGTTCAAATGTACGGAATATACTTGGAAAGCGAAAAAAAAAAAAAAAAAGAGGTTTTAGTCGTCAAGAGGATCGACATCGCCTGCACCACTGTCAGGTTCTACTTCAGCGCCATCACCTGTTGATGCTCCTCCCTTCGAATCTACCTCAACTTCTGCATCAGGCATCTCCGCAACAGCACACTCCATCCCAACATCATCAGCGGGAGCATTAAAGAGCGCATCAACATTAGGAGTCGTACCAATTGCTTTCAGATGTTCAGGTTCCTCTCGTGTCGTAGTCAAGAATTATCACGCCGTCCCCGGATCGGTAATCACACTTATCTTCGGTCGAGGATGTTTATGCTCAACTCTCCGCCTCTTCAACCGCTGCATATCTCTCTCGCCCTTGCGCTACTCGCACTTGCAACGCTTCCTCGCGCCTCCACCGCTCCTCCATGTCAATCGCAGCCGAAAGAGCACAGATGCGTCCCCCCGGAAATACGCAGTGCAGGATAGACATCCCCCGTATAGCACGGCCGACTTCACGAAGTGGAAGATCAATCTTAGCCATTAATTCTTCATGCGCATGGGTTTCGGGTTTGTCAACTTCGAATCTTCTTTCTCGGAGAAGCGACGAATGATCGTCCACCGCTTCCATGATAAACCGCAAAGGAGAAGAGGTTATGAGCACAAAAAGAAAAAATCATCAATCAATCGATCGGTTAATCAGAGATCAAATAAGTGCGGAGCAAGACTGAGATATAGAATAAATGATCGCGTGAGATGATTCTTTATAATCTCGCAAGTCGAAAGAATCCCGGAGAAAAGAAGTCTTTACTTACCACCTATAAAGGCTACCAATTCGGGATAACAATCAACGATGCTTATCGATACATCCAAGAAAGCTGTGTGGGAGTACACCTAACCCAAGGAAGGGACCAAGCTCGGATACACAAGGGGAACCAAAGCGACTCACCGAGATCAAGTCCTACTTCCTTCACAACTTCGATCAGACCAACCAGTTCTGTGGCAACGCCTCACGATGTCACTTTATCCTAGAATATACATTCACCTTAGCTTGGTCATTTCAATGTACAAAATTTGTCACCATCTCATGCCTACCCCACAATAGTGTAACCATTATGTGCTAGGCAGGGGACTTAATGTTGATGGTGGATTTTCATTTAAGGTTAAAATTGTAAAAACCAGAAAATAATGCGCTGACATCTTGTAAAAGATAAAGCCATTAATAAGTGTTGGATACTCCCTCACTTAATTCATCAAGAATGGAGCATGTGGCAACAATCCCATTCTATGGATACACGAAATTCATCCAGGTTGGAGCATGTAGCAACAATCCCATATACCCCGTGAATTTCTAGCATTATTAATTAATGCGCAATCAGCCTTTGTATTTCGTACTCATTATCAAGTGCGGATGACGACTGAGTATTACTCTTACAGAGCAACACGAACCTCCAAGCATTATAATGAAAAAAACCATGTACGAAAATACCCGTACAGGCCGACTATCGGTGTGTTATACTAGCCCGATTGAGCCCCTCCCAGTGTGTTATACTAGCCCGATTGAGCATCCGTGACCGATCCGATCAGTTCGGATATGATCGCAGATCATCCAACTCCACAAGCATGATTGATGACCTGCATCAATTCCATCACCCCAGCGGTATGGAATACCCACCGCCGACCCCGCATGGTCGGCCATTAGCCTAGCTTGCCAAAAACGTTCATACCAAGCAAGATGGACTTTAAAACCCTAAATTAGGGTTTGCGGCATATTACATGTGTCGCAAAATGCCTCAACCATCCATCTTCGCAGGTATAGATGGAGGGTGTAGATGTAAACTCAAAGGGCCCAGAGCATGTCAACACAATCACCGAGGGCCCGCCACACACTTGACCAACCGGTCAAGACCAACCATGCTTGGTCGTAACAAATTCGTGCGCCCAAACAAGGGGTGACGCACGGCTTTGAAACTGCAATTAGGGTTTTGAGCATCACGAGCGTCCATCTTCTCCGGCACGAATGGAGGGTCCAAGATTAGATTACAGTCCGGTCATACCAAAGATGACCATCGTGGACCCATCTATTCCCTCACCCGATCGGCCAAGGCATATCATGCCCGGCTAATTCAAAACGCACGCCCAAACTAGCGTGGTCACACCTCCCAAAACCACAACCGATCTCGACCTCTCAACTTCGCCGGACGATTTGGATGGCTCGCATCACGTTTTATGGGATATTCAGAGTATAGGCGTAAACACCAGCCTACCATCTTCACACCAGGTTAATCGGCCAAGACCGACCAAGATTGGTCGTCTTGGAACGTGTGCCTCAAGTGGGCGTGACGTGCGGCTCTTGCGGACCGGTTTCTGTCGCAAATCGATCTCGACCACTCAACTTCACCGGATGAATTGAGTGACCCGCATCATACTTTCGTGAGGTAATGGGGTATAGGCGCCTACACCATCATGTCGCCTACACGCATGTATGGTCGGCTGCCAAAGTTGTATCCCATGCTTGGTTTTGAGCAAGTCAAGAGTGATGCCTACGCACCTCTTCAAAACCCTAATTTCATTAATCTGTTAGCAGATGAGTGTCTCAAAGATCATCTCATCCGTCCAACTTCACCAAATTTGGTTATACAACCCCGGTCAGAGTTAGTTGGGTCGCGAGGCGTCATTACCCATCACTTTACCACACCATGATGCAAAGAGACTCTGCATAAATTACACACGATACTTCACAAGTATCAACTTCCCGAATAACGCAGCTTATTCAAATTAGCATTACATGCTACCTATCGTGGATCCACGATCCACACGTTCAGACATCAATCATGTCACAAACTCGGGGATACATACCGGGTATTGGTCTGGCGGTTTACAAATGCGTGCGCGCGGTAACGCGCCATCACAAGAATGTGTTAGGAAGTCATGGACGGTAAGAGATGAACAGAGAAGTGGGCAAGACTGCTCGTGTGGCACCGACGCACAACTCCACTACTCCATCACTCCACTTCCTCCACTTCCCACGAGAGACGTGAATAAGGCTCAATGACTTATATAAATAGGTTCTCCGCCCTATTTCAAAAACAAGAGAAAAAAAAACAACAGAGGCAAGTGTTAATACAAAACGTATTCCAACACCTGTGAGCCTGCTTGCATCAATCGTAAGCCTGCTCATATTTCTGTCACAAGTCATTCATAGCCAACACCTTCACAATCTCAACACCTTCTTCGCTTCCCTCCCTAAGATCAACCCCATCTCCTTCACTTTGTGATAGAAACAAGTCCGAACGGCCATTTCTTGGTTTAGGCCTGGACTTGCACATGATTGACTTCCGAATCTACAAGCACTCACCGCGCAAAGGCATTTGTTTAGGGTTTAGATTCATTCCTCATCCACAAACCCCAAATTACCAAATTCAACAGAGTAGTTTTCACCCATAAACAATAGGGTTCTCGAATTCTATCACAAATAGCGTGTTAGATGACGATGTCTCTGCTCGTGATGAGGCTGATCGACTATTTCAAGAATCCGCCATTATGATGGTGATATTAAACAGGCGATAGCTGACTGTCGTGTTCATGGTACTCAACAACCGGCTCCTCGCTTGCGTGGGTGTGTATTGAATTTATGTGCTGTGTCTGCTCTCGTGCATCCTTCTGATAAGCAGATGGAGTTAGCGCGGCTATTGATTTTCAAGGATGAAGTGGGGGCTCTGCAGACTCATAGGCTAATTAGCCTAGATAAGGCGCGCAAGGCTTGTGAAGAGGAAAATGAGACCCTTAATATGGTGTGTCAGACTCGTGCATCCGAGAGGATTATGTGTGAGGTGCATCAAGTACTTGGGGAAATGCAAAGTGTTTTGTCAATGGCTACTACTCAGTATGATGAAGCGCTTCAAATGATGCAAGATGTGGATCAAGATATTGCACATTGTCGTATGTTCATAGCTGAACAATCTTGATTGACTTTTTTTTTTTTTTTTTTTGGAATTCATAAATCAGTTTCTCGGGTATTGTGTTATTTGGTTATATATATGAATCATTTTGGTTTATCAGAGTAAGTAGTTCTTACGCATTTGTATCTTGTTTCATGGCTAATTGTGTGAGATTAGTTTTGGAAGTAAGGTGTCTAAATCATCTCTTGGAAGTAATGTGTATTGCGCATGATGTGTTTAATATCGAGAATTCTTGCTTTGGCATGAGCGATTAATGAGTGCGGACCATCGCGTTATGAAAATCGAGTGAAGGCGGATTGCCAAATATAACCATGCTTGAATATCGTGGTTATTGTCGTGAGCAGCGTTTGATTACTCATTTCCGGTATGTTGTCGGGGCGCTCCGCGCGTTACCCTGATTTTTTTTTTCTTTGTAGTGTATATATATTACTTCGTAATTATTAGAGGGTAGTAACTCAAAATCATGGAGGAATAAATCAATGTATTATCTTTGTTCCTTTGAAAACAAAAGTTAGAATTGTTGCAAGCAACCGTCTGCCGGGAATTCTCGACTTGTACACGATTGTGAGGATATGTTTGAAGCGAGTCAGACGCATTACTTTCACGCAATGGATTTATATGTGGATCGGATGAGTGCTTATCGGGTCGACCCTTCAGTAGAAAAAGTTATAGCTTCCGTCGAAGCGTCTGAAATATTTTATTATGCTCGTTCCCGGATGGAGAATCGAGAAAACGAGTTAGCTGTTGCGCGCGGTCGGTTAAGACGTGCACGTTCAGTACTAACCTCGTTTCTTTAAGTTTTTAATATCTGGTTAAGCTTGTATCCGTGTAATACTTTATTTTATCTTCACATGTATTGTCCCAAGTGTGTTTACCCATCTGTTAATGAATATATCGATCTTATTTCCCCAAATTGACTCTTAATGTTTTACTGGTGCAGTATCATTGCCCAAGATTTTACACTCAGGGCTTCGTTCGTTCTACTTATACTTGATGCTTTATTTATTCTAGCCATGCTTAGGGCTATCGTGCATTTCATTACATAACGTCTAATCATAGATAGTCAACATTAATACTCATTCTATGGTCTGTGCTCATAACTCGGCCATACTGAGGCTAGTGCACTTCATTGGTCGTGCACTAATCTTGATGTTGGATTTTAGTTTAGGCTAAAATTGTAAAACCAAATTTATGCGCTGACATCCTGCAAAGGATAAAGCCACTGATAAGTGATGAATACTTCTTCACTTTACTAATTCACCTAGAATGGAGCATGTGGCAACAATCCTAGTATTCTGTGAATCAAATACACAAAATTCATCCAGGTTGGAGCATGTGGCAACAATCCCATATACCCTGTGAATTTATAGCATTATTAATTAATGCATGACTAGCCTTGTATTTCCTGTGTTGTTCCCACATAACTCTCATTATTAGTGCCGCATGACGACTGAGTGTTGCTCTCAGCAGAGTAACACGAATCTCCAAGTGTTAATAGTGAGGCATGCACGAAATACCCGTACAGGCTACATCTCTCGGTGTGTTATACTAGCCCGATTGAGCATACATCTCTCGGTGTGTTATACTAGCCCGATTGAGCATATTTTGAATCCGGACTGTCCATATCAGCCTCGAAACAATCATGACCACGCAAGTTGGCCGCACGATTTAACCAACCTAGACGAACCCTAGCGAGAGCAGCAACCACAAAGAATGACCACCAACAAAGTCCCTTTAGTGCCATGGCCGGGTCAGTACAAGTCACGCTCCAAACAACCACCAAACACCATCTTGAAGTTGGATGTCCATGCCGGTATGGAGCGGCTTGGAGGAGCTCGTACGAACAGGGCGCCACGGCAGCCTCAAATCCATCACGCCTGCTCATCTTCGCCGACGCGATTGGGACGGCGCGGATCGCCCCATTCCCGGTCGGACAAGCACCGTTATGAACACCGGCAGGCCCCCTTTATACCTGCATAGCCGACCATTTCACGACCTAGCCAGGAAGTAGCAAATGCTCGCCCAAAGTTCGGCCGACGTGATGCTTAAGGGTCGCAGGAAATTCCACTAAGGGTCTTAAATCGATCTCGACCATCCAACTTCACCTAAGATCTTTGGATGGCTTAGATCGACCTAGCCATCGACAGCTTATTGGCGTGATCACCACCGCCCAATACGGGTTCCACATGGTCGGCCTCCCCAAAAGAGGAGCGTAGCTTGCCAATTCGTCCATCCAAAGTAGCGTGGACATGAAACCCTAATTAGGGTGTGCGGCATATCACATGTGTCGCAAATCAATCACGACCATCCATCTTCGCAGGCATAGATGGAGCGTGTAGATGTAGATTCAAAGGGTCCCGAGCATGTCAACATGATCACCGTGGTCCCATCTACACGCCTGACTGATCGACCAAGGCCAACCATGGATGGACGTCTCGAAACGCGCGCCCGAAGTAGGCATGACGTGCGGTCTTCAACTCCTTTGCGTCATGGGATTTCTATCGCAAATCAATCTCAGCCGCTCCTCTTTACCGGACAAATTGAGTGGTTTAGATCACACTTTCATGGGACAATGAGGTACGGACGTGTACACTGGCAAGCCGTCTACACGCATGCCCGGTCGATCCTGTCAAAAACGTCTCCTATGCTTGGATTCAACCAAGTGAAGAGTGATGCTTGCGCACCTCTTCAAAACCCTAAAACTTCATCAACGGTCGCAGATGAGCGTCACGTATCATCTCGTCCATTCCAACTCTACCAGCTTTGGTTAAGCACCCCTGGTTAGGAGTTAAGTGACCAGCAAGGCATCACCACGATCACCGTCCACCACTCTTCCACATGAGGTGATCGGCCAAATCAGGGCTTGCTTGTATAGCCTCCAAACGATCACTCGAAGATGGCTAGACATGATGCTATTTTAAGACGCTTAAATTCGTGACTTACTCCGTTAAGCCTTAAAATAACGATGCTTCACACATGCTGAATATATTCGATGCGCTACCTGCATAGAATACACACGATATATCATAAATATTGACTTCCTAAATAACTTAGTTATTTAATCCGAAGATTACATGCTACTTCTGTGGGTCCCATGATCCACACGATCGAGACATCAATCATGTCACAAACTGGGGATATTTACTTGGGGTATTGGTCTCGCGGTTTACAACGTGCGGCGCACAACGCGCCATCACAAGAATGTGTCGAGAAGTCATGGATCATAAGTGATGACGGAGAAGTGGGCAAGACCGGCCGTGTGACACTAACACACAACTCCACTACCCATGACTCCACTTCCTCCACTTCCCATAAGAGATGTGGGTTAGGCTTAATGACTTGTATAAATAGGTTCTCCTCCCTATTTCCGTAAAGACAAGACAAGATAGAAAACCAAGTGTTGATACAATCGTATTCAAACACCGGGCCGATAGCTTACATTCACAGAAGCCCGCCGGCTTTTCTACGATACAATCATAAACAGCCAACACTTCCACAATATCAACACCTTCTTCGCTTCCTTCCCTAAGATCAACCTCATCTCCTTCACTTTGTGACCTAAGCAAGTTTGGAAACGGCCATTTCTTGGTTTAGGCCGAGTTGTACATATTGATTTCTCGAATCACAAGCACTCCTCCGTGCAGGTCATTTGTTTAGGGTTTAGATTCATTTCTCATCCACACACCCAAAATTACCATAACCAAGAGAATTAGTTTTCACCCATAAAAAATTGGTGACTACAGTGGGAGGTTAATCTCTCGGTTGTAAAGTCAATTCCTTCAAAATCTAATTCAATTTTGTCAATTTCGAAGGGGTTGATCTTAGATTCAATTTAATCATCAATCTGTTTCAAGATGGTAGAACTTAGGTCGGGATCAGCAATCAATTACATGGAGCTAGTATAACACTCACAGTGATATACCGTCAAATGGAAGCTACGTGGTCAATACATCTCGTGGAGCCGTCTCTTCTACCACCAACGCCCGGCGGAGCAGAGATGTTCCTAAGTGTAACGCTCCTATCACTCAGAGCGAGAGGCTGCGAATCCCTAATCTCCTCAAGTGTAACACCTCCCAGCGATCACTTAACAACTTCCATTCCTTCATCAGACGAGGGAGCCGGGAGGGACAAGATGAGGACCATATCCCATTACCATCGCAGACTTAAAAGAGAGGCAGGAAGTTCTTGCTAAGACTCAAACGGATATGGATGCAACTCAGAAAGAGGTACTCACTTTCCTCAAAACTTTAACTGAACGATTGCCACAAGATTCATGGCAACCCTTGGATCCAACAAGAGATACCTTCAATACACCCGGAGCAGGCGTTTCCACTCGGACCCACATGAGTGAAGAAGCTTGTGTTGCTCCTGAACGCCCAAGGGAAAGGGACCAGCCATCCAACTTCATCACACGTGAGGGACCTCAAACGACTTCTCCAAAAACCGAGGCAAGGAAATCGGAAGTGGATGCACACCAAAGATCAGCCTTCGTACCCTCAAGATGTACAACGAATCCTCTTCCAAGAGGATACACCTCTCCTCGCCCTCCCTCTACGATGGCACCGGTAACGCCGTGAACACATCTCGCGATTTTTGAATCCTTGGGGAACATGAGTACAATCATGTTCTCCCTCCCGAAAGAGTTCTCGAAGTCACTTACGGGAAGGGCGTACACTGGTGTACAACAACATCTCACCTAACAACATATCCAATTGGGCGAGATGGTCGGTGCTTTCTACAAGAAGTATTTCTTTGTATCCGAGCGCATCACCTTTTCGAGATCTAGGAGAGTCTCTCGGGCGGAACAACGAGCATCCGAACGACTTCGTTAAGAGGTTCGAACTCAACTAGATTTTCATGATCCAAATGCCACTAACGTCGCTGGTGGAGCTGTACATCAACGAGATGATACCCATATACCGCGCTTACTAGAAAATCTGGCTTTTCACGTTCTCCGAAGTCCATGAAGTCAGCGTTCGCCCACAACCGCCTGGGGCCAGAGAGAACTGTGGTTGTTCAAAACGGAGATCCGCGTGAGAGTCGAGGAAGCAAAGGCCCCACAAACAAGAAATACAACACCGGCCCTTCAGCAAGCGTGGTAGGCGAAGGAGGAAAAGGAAAGCTTCAAGACGGAACAACAACTGAATGCTGGGCCCAAAGATACACGACTTCTTCTCAAAAGGGAGAGGGAAAGACTCTGCACAAGACACCGAAGATGCGGGCTTCCCATTCCCCATGAGTGAAGTAATAGAACTCTTGGAGGCATGGATTCAATACGATACTATCAAGCTTCCTCATCGTACGGCCGCCAACCCTAGCATACATGTGCACTCCCAAGTCTGCTCTACCATAGGTTTGTCCATCATCCGGCCAAGGACTACAACGGTCAAACAAATCTTCGGAGAAAAGATAGGAGGCGAGGAGAACTCCTGAAACTGGAAACGAAGATGTTCATGAGATCCTCCGCTCTATCGAGAACCGCATGACGGGATTCTATTCGCAAGATAAGACGATCTATGATGGAGTGTTTGAAGGGAATCTTATGTTTCTCAAGGCGCAGTGATAGGTGTCCAAAACACCTTGATATTTATCTATTGTTTATGCTTTCTTCGCTAAGTTTTCTTGTAAAATATGTATCTTATGTGTGAATTTGAGTTTTTAGGTGCTTGAGTCGCGGAGCAAAAGAAGAAGAAAGCGTTCATTTTGAGCAAGGAACTAATTTGGTCATTTCACGTGCGGGTGATACTGGAGTCGGCCAAGAATATGCGCAACAAGGAAGTAAATAGGCGGTCGGTTGCGCAACTGATGTCAAATATCCTTTATGGTGGCTTTTCTCTAAAGAATGGGTGCACAGAACCATTTATGGGTAACCCCTTATCTTTGTCACTTGGGTGGTTTTTTATCCATTCTCAATTCTGAAGCCACAGAATTAAGAAAGTGTTTATTTTCACTTTTCATTATTTCAACGAATCTTTGGCAAGGAAGACGGTCGCCATCGTTCATGGCACTCGGGAGAAAGTAGATCGACTGGTAATGGATTAAATCTCAAGAGCCGAGGAGATGAAATCTCCGAAATAGAGAGGGTTTTTTGAATGAAACGAGGAACTCGAGTTTGTGAAGGCTTCGAGCCTCGAGTCTGGGTTTTACACGTAAGGAAAGATCAAAGTAGCAGTCGCTGTGATTAGATGGAGAGGAATACGAAGAACTTGTTGTTCGTAGTGCTGAACACTGTGAGACACGAGTGAGGGTTTTATCACTGGGAGTTTGAGATGATGGTGGCCATGAAGAGAAATTGAACTCAGGTAAAGAAGTTGAGATATGGGTTTTGAGTTTGAGTGGTGAACATGAATTGCAATCAGCCATGGATTGATGATACGGTATTAAGCCGTAGATTAATAGCCCCTTTCGTATCCAATAAGGAGGAGGATTAAGTGTCTTCAAATCATGGAGATTTCGGCGCAATAAAGATGGAAGAATCTGAGGGATTTGCTGCTGCGTGAATTAGAGCCGGAATGAAGCAATGCAGGAAGTGTCAATCGAGACGGGTTTCATCTGTAGTTGTGAAGTAATGAATGAGAAGGTGAAATTCAAAGCAGGTTGGAAGCATTGCAATAGTGAGAGCTAGTGATGCGCGTGATGGATCGCGTGGAGTTGTTACTCGATACAATGGCTAGGATTACAGAAGTTATAATGATTGCAACCTGTGATGGTGATCAAGCTCAAGCCATGAAATGAAGTGAGCCGCTTTGCAAGCGTATATGTGAAGCCGAGAAGAAAGTTAAGAATGGAGTGATCGGTGGACTGCTTTGCTAGGGGAATTTGTGTCTTAGAGAAGGTCTCTAAATACACTGAAGTTGAGGAGATGCGGGAGCTAAGAAGATATGCATGCAAATAACCGTGCCACGATGGGTACATTGAAGTCACGGGAGATGTGCAGAATCGAAATGGTGATCGTGAAATTGCCATCCGAGCTTGACAGTGTGAGAGCAGTTCAGTTGGTGTGGCTTTGGTGCAAGGGATGTCGCCGCTAGGATGATGACCCGAATCTGCTGGCTGTATGAACCGCTGCATAACCTGAGCTCGAACCGCAGGGTCATAGTTGTCAACGAATGACCGAGCTTGAGTCGCCATGTACATATCACAAAGTCAGGAATGACGCCGACAGGTGCAATGCTGAGTCGGGAACCGACGCGGCTGCAAGGAATGAGGTTGCAATCTGAGATGGAGCTACAGATGTAGCTCGCCAATGTTAGGATTAAATGGTGCTAACCGAATTATGATGTTGCGTAAGCTACTGCACACAGCTCTCTTGGCTAGGAATGAAGCTAGGGCTTGAACCGAGAGCCGCAGCTCATTGCTTCGCCATGGACTCACCGTGCGTAGCTGAACCGGCAATGGGTTGGCTTGGCGCCGAGATTGCAAAGTGAGGGAATCCGGGAGCCGAGATAGTGAACCTCGGCTATGAGTTTGAGCAAGGGAAGATGATGTCGCGAATCAAGAGTTTATCAAGTATCGAAGATGGGTTTTGGCTCAATTTACATCTGAATGGAGGTAACTGAACGACGTAAGGAGCATCGAGATTACAGGGTTGTTCCCGCAATCGAAACCGGGAGTTCGTGGAGGAAATGGAT